>JARJEB010025288.1:0-12024 GCA_030264535.1 Liometoxenus newtonarum
TGCAGTCGTCAAAGCGCAATGACAGTGCCCCCTTCTATAGCGCGCTCTCTCAATGTGAAAAGGATATGAATAGGTACGAATCGTTACACACAAGGTATAGGCAAGGGAGCATCCAGTAGTTTTAGTAGTATTAGATCTATGATTAATTGATTATATCTAACCTGCAATGCAATTAGTTCTATCTAGCTTGCTCAGTATACCATCTTTATCGCGCTCACGAATGTTGACGAACTAGTTTCAAACTAATTTCTTCTATCTGTATATTCTTAATTCCTATATCGTGTTTTGTTTGATATTTTGTCAAGTTATGTGACAGTAAATTCCGAATTACTGCATAATTTTGATCATCTCAAATCTAAAATAAATGCAGTGAATATGATGAAAATATTTTGTTCATGTTTTATAATTGCGTATCAATTGCTTCAAGTTTCAAATGTTTAAAGCTTATATTATCGATTTAATGTTTGCCAGTTTTGTTGAAAATAGAATTTTAGAATTTAATTTCGAAGTATGCCAAAGTTAGTTAGTTATGCAAATTACGGAGAAATTAAAGGTTACCCAACATTTATTTTAAGTTGAAAATTCCGAGGAAAATTCATGAAGTGCGATGTCGTGGAAAACTTAGTTAATAAATGTGTGATAAGGGATCTAATAACTTTCTTTCACACTTTTTATTTGATGACAAAAAAAAATAAGTACAATTCCCCGCTAATTAAATATAATGTATATATTCCTAAAAGTTTTCTTTTCTTCGTCATAAAGTTGCTTTGAATTTGAAATATGCGTGCCAAGGGGTTGAATGTTTGTATATTGTTGAAGCGTCAAATCGACTGGATCACTTACCGGCCTGGCACTTAACTTAGGCGCTAGTCTGATTGTTAAATCAACTCATAAAACACCGAACATGAATAGTATGAGGAATAGAACAATTTGCGCCCTTACCTGACGTGTGAAACGAAGTACCAGGCGCCGCAATCTTCTTCCTTCCTATACAGTTGATTGCAGGAATAAAACAAGATACGCAACGTCTAGGTTAAAATTTGTACCTGACACGTGACACCGACTCGAGACGAGACCCAGAGCAGCATTCAGAGTTGCACGATCAGACCTAGACATTGAAAATGAGTGAACGCAAGTCTGACGACGAGATAGAGTGAGTATTCTTGGTTGCATATATTCTTATCTAGTAAAAATGTCCCAAACATGCCCTAAAATAATAAAAATGTAGCACCAAAGGTACCAAATTTGGTACATTTGTACCACGATAGCAACCCTTGCAAATCACCTTAATCGAATCAACCAGAAACGCTTACGTAATATAGTTTAATAATGGAAAGATAGGTGGCAGCACATTGTTAGCTTGGAACGAATTTTAACTCAGACGTTGCATATCTTGATATTCCCTATTCCTACAATCAACTAACTTTTTACCTTTCTATGTGACCTCGTCTTGCTTATGTTTGCATTTATACAAGCCCTTCCAAGGTGCTCAAAGCATTTTATAACAACAAGAAATATAAATTAGGTAAATGATGCATTTGTAAAATTGTTATTTCAATCGAAAAAAATTTCAAACTGATTTGCAAAAAATTTAATGCAATATCCGATATTTTCCAAACAATTTTTTTGTATTAGTTCATAGAGTTATAATATTCCTAGAGGGAAGGTGTTGATACAAATGTGAGGCCACTGGTCCGCCATGTTGATTTGCACCATAACAAACTAAAACCCTGAAATATAGACTACCCAAAGTACACGTACACGCACAGACTAGTAACGCGAACTGGAGTCCATTTCAAATTTCGCGCCTTTTTGGTGCAACCTGAACACAATATGGCGATTTGGTGTAATCCCCTTCCGTCCCCTTGGCTGCACGCCCCTCAACAATATTTATGTTCTGTCTACAGATTTCTATCTCTATGTATTTTTTGTATCAGTCTATGCCAATGTCACAACCAGTACCGCGAAGAAGTAAGGAATTATCACAAACACGTTTTGGAATAGTTGCTACAAGTACAGGTACAGGACTACGTGAACGTTCCGGAACTGTTCAATTATCTCCACTGAAAATTACGAACGCATCGATTTCAACAAGAAATTCCATGAGAACAACTAACAATTTTCATTCTCAGTTAACTAAACCGGTAATTCGCCAAATCCGTGCAATTTTGATCTTGAAAAAGGTATTTTCAAGGTCGAAATTGCAAGGAGTCAACTCGACCCTCGACCATTAATGTTTTCATTAATTAATTTTCCAGTCTCGCCGTGTTCGTTTTGCACTCCCAAAGTCAGAGGGCGATCTGCGTTTTACTTCCCCCAGCGATATGAAATGTTATCGTTCGTCCACTTCCTCCTCCTCCTTCATAGTTCAAAGGCCGACAGCGACTTGCCGCCGTTCTTTTACCACCACCATTCCCACAACTCGCATCAATGCCGGTGGTGCTTCTACGAGCACGACGTCAACGTCGACGGATCGAGCTTATTCGAATTCGAGACGCGACAGCATCACGTTCGACCTGCACGATCACGTCGTCGTCGGCGGCGGCGGCAGCAGCTGGAATTCGATTAGTACGAATCGTAACGTTGTGAACGTGCCAGTGACTGCATCTCCCGGTGTACGTGCAAGAATTCATCCAACCGGCAGATATTCGCGCGGCACGCTGTCTCCAACGGCAAACGCTACAGCACCGTCGGCGCCGGCACCCACCCCCGGTGGTCGGGTGCTGTTGAAAGCAGCCGCCGATGGTGACGATGATCTTCTCAGAGATATCTTGCGAAGAGCATCTGTAGTTGGTATACCCGAATCTGATTTGAATGCCACTGACAAAAGTGGAAGGGTAAGAAAGCGTAAATTTTATTTTCTTATATTTTTAGTATTGCGACCAAAACTTTAAATCGCAGATGCTCTTAAAACTTTAAAACAACAAACGCATTTTACAATTGATCAGTGAACAAACAATTAAGCCTGAGTCCATGTGTATTTATATCAATTGATGCTGATTGAAATAAAACAAAAAATACGCAAACAAGATTTATATTTTGAACTATTGAACACACATTGAAGCAGGGGCGGATCGAGACACGAAAGGCCGGTGTGGTTTGGAGGTCCCTGATGGCCGCTTTTTTATTATAAGAGGGAGAGCCACTTCTATCGCATTTTTCTAATTTTTTTACTAAATTAAATTTCCCAGGCCGATTTCATAGTTCAATCCGCCCCTGCATTGAAGGCGCACTTTTATTCAACAAAATACTTACGTGCCGTGCCGCTGCGACTGCTTCAAATTCATTTGTTTATCAACGGTTTACATACTGAAAATTATTTACTCCGTGCGATGCGATACTAATAAGTAAATATTTAACAATGCGCGAGCGACATTCACCTCACTGTTTTAGTTGTACTTAACTTAGGATTCGTGCGGTTCGCTTCGTTCGCATTGCAATTATAAATAGTACTTGAACCAAATTCTCTTGCGGCGTACGAGTATATACCCATGTACATTTAAATACCCATGGATCGAATTATTTGTACATGTAAAAGTACAAACACAAATAAATTACGACACAGTTAACCAGCATCCAGAATACAATCACAAAGCAGTCATTTTCGGACAATATTAATTAACACTCATGCGTCATATAATTAAATCTTGCGTTTGTTCATTTTGTAATTACGGAAAATTTTGTCATGTCAAGAGCTAAAAGATTAAGAAATCTTAAGCTTAAGATTAGTAAGTTTTGAATTCTTACAAAAGTTTAAACCCTTTCTGCGATTCCAATTAAGTTTATGCTATACCGTGTGATCTTTTAACGATCTTCCATAGGGATTTACATGGTAAAAACTTTAGGTCTAGTTAATGGGTCTCTTGCTGAAAGATTTTGCAAAAAGTTTCTGAGGCTTTTACCTTTCACAAGTGTTTTCTTTTTCTTTACTTTAATGTTTTTTGGCTCGGAAAAGTAACCATTCTCAACTTTTCTGGAAGCGTGTATGCCGTCATTATTAATGAAAACATTTGAACATTTGAACAAATGGTTTAATGGGTTGAATACTTATCAGCTTTTTTTAGATTTAAATTTAAATTTCTCCACTTTTCTTTAATTTTTTTTTTTGAGGGAATAGTGATTTTTGCGTCGCAAAATTTTAAGCAAGAGCCATTAACACGACCTAAAGTTTTTACCATATAGAAGATCGTTAAAAGTTCAGACGGTATAAAATATTAGAAAGCAAATTTAATTTTTCAACAACTTGAGACAATGTTTTAGTGACTTTTGAGTTTAATTAGACATTTTAAACTTAAAACATAAGACGAATGAAGTCAACTTGGATAAGTTTGTAGGTGTATTTGCTTGTTCGACGTTCGTAATAAACTTTTGCCAGTTCGCAAAAAGTTGGCATTCGGATTCGGATTCGCGCATTTGGCATTTGCATTGATTTACAGTGAGTGAGTGAGTGACACGCAATAAGTCGATTCAATTATTCAGAATCCTTACACCCTACCCTATAGAAGCTAAAACTAAAACGCACATTAGCGAATTGCGTTTTATTTATATGTTACGTTTTTTCTAACCATACACATTGCCTTGTTGATATAGTCATATAATCACTTTTATATATTTGATTGACCTTTGGGATTTGATGAATATTTGCATCGCAATAGGTGTTTTCCAGCATGGATGAACATCGAACAGATTAAATAACGACCGGGCGGCTGCACTCTGGCAGGCTGTTTTAGTGACGAGCTGCGGCCTGGAAATTGCTCTATAAATATAAAAATTCAAAAACGGATAAATTTAGATGTTTAGTTATGTACAAGAGGGCAGAGGCATGTCTGTCAGTCTGTGACTGCGACTTGCCAGTTTGGAAGGAACGGAACCGAACCTGGAACTTTTTACGTTTCCAGTTCTACAGGCGAAGTAGGTACATGTAATTGATTGCGGGAAGGAAGAATGCAACTATATAGCAAGTCAATCAATAACATAGCCGGTTAGCAGGATAGGTGGTATTAACAGGAGTAGGTCAAAGCGTCAAAGGATGATTGCTCCTGATTTCGACATACTTTAATTATAACTATAGGATGACTATAGGGTATTGGTTTTAGGTACGGGTTGGGCGTAATATTAGGTTCGTTCCAACTGACGATTCCGAACTGATTCCGAACTAATTTGCAATTATCTTTTGCGCTTGCGTCAAGTTCGAACTAGTACGAAGTTGTTGGAACGACACGTATTTATGTACTTTTCAACACTTGTTTAGTTATATGGTCATTATTAGCATTTTTTGAGTGATTAATGGTACCTATAACTCACTACCGTGAGTTATGGATTTTCAGAAATCACTGCAGTTAAATAACATTGATCGCGTATTAAAGTTCAACAAGATTTAACGAATTTGAAGTGACCGATCCAACTTATCTATATGATCTAAAATCTCGAAAGAACCCGAAGAATTCCGTCCATAGCTCGATGTGAATCGTCCACCATATTGTTTCACTTGTCAGTTAGTGCTCGTTCGTTGCTTCATCGAGAAATCACAATTTGTATTTTGTGTTTAAAATAATGCAAGGTGTAGAAAAAGCATATAGTATTATATTCGCGATTATGGCCATTGCTCACTCAGATCTCTTCAAATCTTCATCACACGTTTGAAAATCCTCAAAATCACTCCTCTGAGTCGCTCATCGTTTAGTATATTCATTTTAATGTTTGCCTTATCACTTTAGTTAACTGAATTTAGTAACATTTCACATTTGTTTTCCCGATTTAGTCACAGATTTGTGGATTTGGGATATTTTCTTTAAATCTTTGAGGTTATGTGAGTCCCTGATTTTTAGTGATAGGTCTGGATTGACATTGACAGTCAGTAAACCGTTCATGATTAGTTAGAGAATTGTTGGAACACCCAGATTTCCAGTTGGAGGAACGCTTTTTTAAAACTTTTCATGCGTCGGAGAGTTCGGAACTAGTTTGCTAAACGAACCTATAAGTAAGCTATAAATTTTTAGAAAGAAAAAGAAAACCTGTTGCCTCGTTATGATAGGTAATAGAAACATTTTCTAAGTTAGTTTGCAGAAGGGTCACATTTTATACAAATATAATGCATATAGATATAACAGATACTTGAATTGTAAGTAGATATTTATAATTGTTACAAAATATAGTGTCTGCTCACGTGAATAGAATCTGAACACCGAACATGTGAACCGGAGGCACGTTGCACATCATTCCTCGCAGTCTCTCTCTCTCTCGCATAAATATGACAAAACCAAAGATCTCTAATAACTACATAGATAGATAGGCTATGAAAATTTTTCTTGTTTTGTTCTTGACAAAAATGTAAGACGAGATCAAAACGACAACCCCACTTACATCTTTAAGACAAGACAACATTTGAATCGACAAAAATTTTCATCAAGAAAACAAACAAATTTTTTTCTTGCTCTTGCTTTTAAGCCAGATAATGAATACACAAATTTTTTGTCTTCATTTTTCAAGAGAAGAACAGCCAATTCAAGACAAGAATTCGTGTTTCGTGCAACCCTAGCTTTAGGTGAAATTAATGGATGTGATCAGAGTCCGGCATAAAATAATTATTTTCGTATCAATTTTCATCGTTGTTGCTTGCATACGGTGTCAAATCGAATTAATGAAGTTGCAACGTGAATTAAAGCCTTCTCGCCTTCTCGGGTTATTGACCTACATATACAGGTTATTCGATTAACATCAAAAGCCAAGCCAAGCCATCACGTGGCTTAAAACAATAGTTAGCTACCACTCTAAGTGCCATTTCGCACCAAGCCAGTCAAGCCATCTCGTCAAGTCAAGTCCAATAAAATCAAGTCAGTCAGTTATTTCCCACCGAATTCCCTACTGTTGACATTCGGTGTGAAATAACTGACCGACTTGATTTTATTGGACTTGACTTGACGAGAAGGCTTGACTGGCTTGGTGCGAAATGGCACTACCTAATCAACGTTTCGTTTGAAACGAATATATATTCGATCAAAGAGGGAAAATGAAGTGATGTTGTAATAAAATAACAATGATGGGTTTAAATACTTGGCATCACAAGTTTTAATATTCAATGGGACAATGTGACGTCCAGGTCACGTCATCAGACGCTACAAGAACTAAAAATGAAAAATTATGCGTTTTATTGCGAACGAAAGTTACACCCGTGAAACTAAAATACAATAAAACGACTTCGTGAATTTTTAAATCATTTTGACATATAACTATGAGTGGCGGTGCAAAACATGTCAGTTCAGCAAGTTTATGGTTTAAATGCAGATTTTTACAACATATCCCGATATGTTACAATGCAATTACGAAAATATTTCAATCCATTTTTCGAAAATTCTTTCAGAAGCAAACATCTTCACAAAAATGCGAGCTAGCCCGTTTTCCATTTACTGGCTAGTGGCGGTCTAGTGTAGCCGCCAGTGCAGATCAGCTGTTTGACAAGTACAAGTGTAATGTAAGTGTAGTGTGTAGTGCAGAATAAATGGAAGGTAATGTAAATAGTAAGTATGGTATGGTAAATATGGCAAGAACCTACAATAAACATATATCTAACTGCACTGATTTGCTCCATGACCCTGAGACGGTGTGAAAAAGTTGCACTATCTGCACTGAGTATACACCCAGTGTTAAATGAAAAACGACGAGCGGGTCAGTGCAAGAAAAGTGCACAGTAGTGTACACCAGTTCTCACAAAATAGTGTTGTTCTCGGGCGCGCCCCCTGGATTGACACAAAAGCCAATCGAGGTTAGTTTCCGTAAACCCCTAACGTAATAAAACACCGTTCAAAAGCTCGACTTAGGTGAGTTAACGTGCAATAAAACGCATCTGAATAATTGTTAATTTTTGCAATGCTTCTTGTAGCGCCTGATGATGTAACCTGGACGTCACAAAAGTAGTCGCATTCTGACAAGTATTTTATTATTATTATGAAAATACATATATTCATTACCTACTTTCATACAAGTTCAGGAAGATCCTGTATATTAACACAATCGCTATCCCAATTCGAATCTTCCAGTTTATTACGATGAGCAATTATTTTCTTATATGTATATGAAAACGTAATGAAATTTGCTTCGAGCAGATACAAATGCAAAAACAATCGATTTTTCCATCTAAATTGTGTCCATTGAACCGAAAAATTTTCATGCACGCGTAAACTTGCAAAACAACAATAAGGTTTGTTTTTTTATTCAATATATATCTATTTAAGTTGCAAATGTATTTCAGACTGTTCTCAGCCATTTAGCATCAAATGGTCCCGTAGAGATATTGGAACGAATTTTACTGTTGCCTGGATTAGATCCAAATCGATCCGACAATGAGGGCAACACTCCCCTACATTTTGCGGCCCAAGCAGGTAAATACATTTGCATACCTACTTTTAATGGTTAAATAATAATTTATGTTATTCCTAGGTCAAATAGAGTGCCTCAATTGTATGTTAACTCGATGTAAGGGAGTGGAAATCGATGCCAGAAATAATATGGGTTTTACGCCACTGATGAAAGCTGCCCTTCAAGGACGAAACAAATGTGCCAAAATGTTACTATTTGCTGGTAAATTGCATTCGCATCAATGAATACTATTATTAGCTGCGTTATGTTTTGTAATATGTAACATCGCGCATCCTTTTAGGTGCAAATCCGACATTAAAAGATAACGGAAGATGCTTACGGGCGGATCAATGGGCACGGTTCTGTGGTCGCTACGTATGCGCCGATGTGATTGAAAAGCATGCCAGACAAAAGCTCCTTGAACGCTCTACTTCATACGGTAACTGGGGAGGCGAACCGGAGATTGGATCTAGAACAATAATGGGAAAAGTAATGCCCATACCATCACCTGTTGCAGCCACAAATCATTCAGGTAGCTTTTGTTTTATATAAATAGTTTTGTGAATACATAATTTCTTTGGTATATTCTAGGTATTAGATCAAAACTAAAGAAAGTGTTTCGTACGTCTTCCGGGCCTGGAAATTCCGAATCATCGAGTGTACGGCTTGTCACTCAGTTGACAACTGCAGCGCTTTGCGCCAGCACGCCGGTACTTCCATCTGCACCATCCGTCCCGCCGGTGGTAAAGTCCTTGATTCGACCGTTGACTGTACCTCGGTTGCAAATCACTTTGGTGAAAGGCGGCTTCAATGGAGATTCGTATATCAATGTGTCAAATGGGGGTGTAGAACCAAAGGTGTATCAGCAGTATAAGGTAACAACAGATAAGACGACACCATTGATTCAGCCAACGAGGATAAAAAAGAAAAGCAAATAGCATCGGGGTCCACGAATTCCGATTTTGTGATGCTTTTGTGCCATGTTATTTGATAATGTCTGAAGGCGTACATCAGATTTTCTACGTTTTGATGTTCCGTTTCAACTCCTATTGTCTTTAACTCGAATTCTTACGAATACACAGGGGCGGATGGGCTGGGGTAATATTTTTTTGTCGGCTCTTATTTTGGTGACGGGTTTTTTTTTGTTTAATTTATTCATTTCAAAATTTTTCTTCCGAGCGTAGGTCAACCTGTCGATGACGACGACGGGGGATGTTTTTGTCGCTGTCGGTCCAATCTTGCATAGCAAAACTAAAACACTTTCACTGCGCAAGTGATTCCAAAATTAACCGGATGGTCATCGTACCAAGTAACAAAAAGGGAGTTCGTATTTTATTGTGTGCATTTTTCTCATTACCGAATTCTTAGATAATTTATTATTAAAACGGCCTATGCGCGAATTCAATTTGATTTCGTCTCTTATGCTTCCTGATTTAGTCACTTGTTAAAATAATAAATAAAATAATCTTTATTAGGACATCTAATCCGTAAAAACTGAAGTTATTTAACGTAATTAATTAATTTAGGTGTTCGTTCACACATATATCTCTGTCATACAACACATTTTGTAAATGAACATTTAGTACAAAAATCAATTCGAAATTGTAAACATTTAAAAGATCAGACAATGTAAGTAAGTATAAATGTGAACTTTCATAAACTAAAATTATAACTATTTAATAAATAATATCGAACAAAGTAGCGAATACTATTTATACATTGAGGGTGACATTATCTAACAACAGTAAAGATAACATTGTCAATAATAAGATAAAAGATTTCGTTGTTTAGTCTTTATTCAACTGACTTTTTATTTTTTCGCCGTCTTTTACTTTTAATATTTGAAAGTATTTCGTATGCTTGTTGAATTTCCATGAATCGTTCCTGTGCTGCTCTTTGCAATTCATGTTCCTTCACTTTATCCGGATGAAACTCCCGGCTGAGTTTTCTCCAAGCACTCGTAATCTCTGATTGACTAGCAGTAGGACTTACATCGAGCACTTTATACGCGTTCTGCTCTCCCTGTACATCCGATAAATTTATAATTTGTTTCCATATCTCATACCAACCATGATGCTGTCCGTACACGTAGATATCATACAGAGATCGTTTCAGATCGGTCCACCACGGCGACGTAAAGAAATGATGTAAAGCTTCGCTGATCGGGACCTCATCCCCGTTTGCATCGGTTATCGTACCATTGAAATATAAATAAGAGCACCACAAGGAGACATACAGCAAAGCACAAACAAATAAAATACTGACACGTTTTAAGAAACCTTTCGATTTTTTCGGCTGCCGACGCCACTCTTTGCTGCATGTGTCGAATGCAAGTGCTGTGCAGAACACCATCAATGTGAACCATACACTTTCATCAAAGTAAAACCAGCGTGATGAATATGTGAGATACGCAACTAATATGGACAAGCGCGGCGAGCCTTTTTCTCTACCAATATTGCCTACTGTCGAAACACCTAATCCGACTGCCAATGGAATTAACCAATGCAGGTAAGACCAATTTATACCAGCTACATCTTCTTGAGGGATCGCTAACATTACAAGTTGTCCCCATAAATAGCCGACCATAATTGCTGATGTGAAACGACTAGTTGAGAATGGGGGCTACAACAACAACAAATAAATAAACATTAGCTGATATGATATATTGCAAATAAGTGTGCCGATTTATAAGTACCTTTTTGTGTTTTTGAAGTTTCCCAATAAATTCCTTAATAAACACATCATCCTCGTTACAATCACGGACGTATCTAGGTATTTTTGTAATATCCGCTAGCCAGCCAATGGCGTATCCACCGAAAGTACTCCACGTTAGGAAAGCGTGTACGTCTCGTTCCAAATAAAACAAATGCAATCCGAATATTCCACCAATCAACCAGTACAAATACGCTACAAACACGCTCTTCTGCTTCTTTTTGCTCTTCACGTTCTTCATTTTCTTATTGCCGGTGAACTTATTCCGTAATAAATAAAAGTGCACCTTATAATGCCATACAAAGTGTTACCCTATAAATATTATGTTACTTCGTTAATCGTAGTCGTTATCGCCGGTAGCGCACTGATAACGATTAGTACTTACCAGGAACCTACCTTACATACAAATAACAATATTTTGTCAACGAAACAATACGCTCACACGTTGAATATGTAAAATTATTACTCTAAGATAATAGTCACAATTCATATTGGCGTATACGTGTATTAAATAAAAAATGACACGTATATTTTTTGTTGTTTACGCGTTACGTTAAGATGCTTTGCCGCATCAACCTTGAAAACGACGCAACAACGATCGAACCAGTACTGACCGTATAATGAAACTGGCTAAGTTGACTAAAGTCAAGTTCATTGAACGCCTTCCGATGCGCAACTTAAGCAAGGTTTAAGCAGGCAATACAGGTAGGAAGCCAGGTAGGTATCTATGGGTACAGATAAAAAGCTAATGATTTGACAGTTACTCAAGTGAATAAGTGCAACCAAAAAAAGTTTTTGTATATTATATTAATTGGAAAATAACGCGCATGTGCGCCAGACAAACGACATTTTGTAAAATATCATTTGAATATTGAATAGCAAAAAGAAGTATCAATAAGTTAAAGTAATAATGTTGACAATAATTCTTAAACGACTACCTTATCTTTAGAAAGGCTA
>JARJEB010025291.1:5000-17469 GCA_030264535.1 Liometoxenus newtonarum
ATTATCAATTATTTTTTGAAAAAAAAAAAAATTACTGTTTACTATGATTTTTATTGGTTTCCTGCAAATTTGTCGCTTCAAAATTTTTAACATTGTATATCTTGAATGTATATGTATATTCAATCAATGAATTAGTTTTACTCTATTACTATTTACATTAATGAGTAGAAATAAATAAATAAATAAAATAAAACTCACAGAAACACAACACATATGCTTACGTTTTATAATAATTATAGTATAACGTGTAAATAACATTAATTTTCAAGTAACTAACACACATACAAATGTAACTGTATAATTGAATAACGTCGTGCTTATTACAATTTAGTACATACCATTAAAGTAAAAATAACATTTAAATGATAAATATAAATGTAAGGTGGATAATAATGCATTAAAATAACATACATACATACATAGATTCTAATGAGTACATAAAGAAAATAATGAATAGTGAAAGAAATCCAATGGAGATAACCTCATGATGGCATAAACATAAGATATAAAAAAATATTTGCATGAGTACTACATGCAAATATAAGAATTGATTGTTGCAATTTAGGAGGTAATGTGCCGAGAAAATAAACACTTCCTGCCCAGCGGCTCTATTTTTGCGCGGGGGTCCTAAATCTGTTCAATTTCAATGACGGAAATTGGAATACACACTTGACACCCTTTGACCTCCTGACCACTGGCAGTTTATTTTCTCTGTGTAGTACTTGTACAAATATGTCCGCGTTGCAACTGAAAATCAAAACTGATGATGCTATCAACGGACATTGCAACTTATTCGGCATTAGCATTACTACTTATTGTTTGATTGGAATTGGAAAACGAAAGATTTATGTACATTCGAAAGGTTATTTTTGCATTATAATTTGGCACCTTGTCCTTATAACAACAATTCGCCCTGTTTTTAGTTAAAAAAAAAAATTGTGACTGATAAGACTTATATTTCTTATTTGAATTTTTGAATTTGTCACTTGAAGATTTGTAATGTGTTTGAAATTGAATAAGTTGCAGATTGAAAGAATCAGACGTCTGCAGAAAAAAAAAGAATAATTAATATTTATTGATAAAAACATTGAGAATTTGTGTTAATGTAATTATACATATAATGATAATCGATTATTACTTTTTTCGTTTTCTTCTTTTTCGTTTCTTTTTCTTTTTACGTTTAATTAATGATTATTATTAGATTATGATTATTATTTTAATATTTTCTATTTGCTACTACATACTATTAATATTAATAATATATTACATTACTAATATTAATTAAAACGTGCGTGATGTTGAAGCATCGTTGTTGTGCTCGCATCGTACATAATAATAGCATAAATGTATACAATTGATATTAGATTGTATACATTTCGGAAAAATCTTATTTTTTCTAGTAGTTTTTAGCATTCGTAGGCGATAAATAATAATACTGTCATGGAAAACACTACATGCAAGTTTATTGAGATTAAAAAGTGCAAATGCAACACAATTTGCGTTTATTTATAACTTCCATTTTACTCTTCTTGTCTCTTTCACATATTCCTATAACCAGTGGCGCCGACTACGGGGGGGGTGGGGGGCTCCGTCCTCCTGAGCGCCAATATAGCGGGGCCGGGCCCCCCCTGAGAAATCTCCAATTCGCCAAGTGCGAAAAAACCATTTTGCAATTGCTCCCAAATGAGCTGTAAATTTGAATGTTAACCGTGATTGGTGATTCCAAAGGTATAGTAGGTACCAAATGCATGAGAAACATGTTAAATTAATGTCTTAACTTTTGTTTTGTTTTTTAAATTCGTATTATTATTTTTCTTATTCTGGCCCCGGCCCCCCTGAGAAAATCATAAAGTCGGAGCCTATGCCTATAACTACATAGCATAAAGCCGTTTTCGGAAAAACTCACTTATGACGTGAAATTTTCCGGTTTTTTTTTGTAAAATATGGAATTTTTTGAATATTACACTTTTTTAAAAGCAAAAAAAATTCATAATCGAGTTTTACGACTTTTGAGTTTTTGTCGGTGGTCGGTCGTTGCTTTGTAGACTTGCGGTTTTGTGTTTGCTCCGTCACGTCAGGTCTGTGCGGAATGGCAACTTAAAAGTGTAATACTGGTTGCCTATAGAGGCGGCTCATCGAAAAACGGATGCGCTAGCATGCAATGCATTATTATACAGGGCGTTTATTTTGTCGACGAACATAGCATGTGCTATGTTCACAGCTATAATAAATAAACGAGTCGAACTCATGGCAACGGGGATTTGTATTGCTAACGACAGGGTAGTGGCGATGTACGATCAAAGTAATTTGTATGATCATGCCGTTACAGTCAGTTGTCAATTTTGTTCCTTGTCATAATTTGAATTGATTGTTCACAAATTCATCAATCATGTACGCAACCGAAGAAAAGGAAGAAATAATAAAAATGTACGCACGAAATAATAGTCTGCGGACTGTTCGCGATTTATTTTCCATAAAATATCCTGTAACGCCAATACCTTGCGTCAGTACAATACATTGTCATCCCCAGTCTATACCCGTCTGTTAGTGTGCTTTGGCAATGCAAGTCAACACTGCCATGAGAGTAACTCGTTTATTTTACCGTCGTACATAGGCACATAGTACATCCCTATGTTGCTATGTTCGACGATAAAATAATCGCTCTATATAGCTAACATTGCGTTAACAAAAAATTCTATGTTCTGTTTACTTTTCTCCTTCTATGAGTACATTCCGCATTCTTTTTAGTTTCTGAATTTGGTAATTGTTTTCCGGTTTGCCCAACAAGAAACGTAATTTAGAAAAACGCATGTATGCCACTTAATAAAAGACTAATGGCCCTGCTGTATATCAGGCTGCGGAAAATAAATAAAAGCCTTGCACCAAACCATCACCCATTTGGGTAATAAATCATTAAAGGATGTGTCATAATGCCTAGATAACAATGATTTATCCGGTCATGAATTTTCGGTTTCATTATTTTGCCTTGTCCATGGATACAACACCCTTCGTGCCAACCCATGAAATCGAAATTGTGCTTTCATATTTAGTAACAGTACACACACACACACACACACACACACACACACACACACACACACACACACACACACACAGAGAGAGAGAGAGAGAGAGAGAGAGAGAGAGAGAGAGACATACACACGCGCGCACGCATCCATAATTATATCTAATGAATTTAGTTAAATGTTTAAAAACAATTATTAGATTTATTAACTGAAATGCGGAAATGTAAGGAAATATCTTGTTCCGTGTCGTGTTCCATTGAATATCAAATTCAATTTCACCTTACAATTTAAATTTATATCTTCTGTATACTCAATACTCAGCAGGATGAGATATATGACTATCAGATTGATATATATGCTGATATATGTATGCATACAGTCATTGTAGACCAGTAGCTTTTAGCTATAATTCAAACATAGTTTCAACGAAACTGAAACTGAGCTGAACTGTAAACCAAACCTAAAAGGACGATGGCTTTGTTTATCCGTTTATCAACGAGTCTGTGTGTCTGCTCAATATAATCTATCTAACTCTGTAAAAGCAGAAACCCGAAGGTAATGCTTTCAAAACTGGAATGAAGCCAGGCACTAGTCTCAGGCGTGGACCTGGAACCAGGAGGGTTACTGGAAACATTGAATAGACACAACAAGAACCAGAGCAACAGCGTTCCGCTCTCTCTAACTTTTGTCTCTTAAATGGATAAAGAAATGAATGAGCTCCTCTTTCCTCCAGGTCCCAGCGTCCCAGGTCCTGTACATCCTATTCGTTGATCCATTTATATAGGTGTAGGAGTAGTAGGCGCATTACAGATAGCTTTTTTTTGGTGCTTTGCTTTTCATTCACGCCCTTCTGATTCTTTTAACCTAATTATCCTTTTAATATAACAGTTTTTAGTGTGCTTGCGTGCTTATTTTTATAGATGGAAAAGGTTTGCCGAATTTCGAAACATAAAAAAACCGACATTGACAAATAAATGTTATCTTCAAAGTGCAAGAAGTATTTATTTATAAGACCACACACATGACACATTATGTTTACTTTACAGTTTATAATATTTATTTGTTTCACATACGAATAATGTTAATCATTACACTGGTGGATGTGGATCAAAATCCACCAACGCGTAAAAATAAATTGCACGTCGGCTGACATCCCACAACTAATTTGGTCCACACATCAACCAAACCAGACCATAATATTATATTCAAATAAATACATTACATAGCATTCACTTACTTATTACAATTCACTTAACATATGTGAAAATACATAAAAGGAGTCTCGCGACCTTTACAAGTATCAGTTAATTTAATTTCGATTCTTTTGATTCATTTTATTCGATCCAAGATCGACTTTTATAATTACTCAAGCCTCAGTTCATACGCGTATGTGGGTCCACAAAACTTGGGCATGTTTATTAAGTGAATTAATGAATTAAGTAGTGACTAATCGAACTGGTATTGATTTTTTGTTTAATAAATAATTCGAATTTAAATTACTTTGCAGAGATTTAACCACATAGATGGAGTAATCCACCATAAATCGGGCGATTACTCCGCTCGGCTTCGCCTCGCTACGTAACCTTCGCCCTCGCGTATAATAGCCTACATATGCGCTCATTGAATAATATACTATTACACTTCATTCAGAGATTTATCACTTTAAAATGTATCTTTTATTTCTCATTATTTCCAGTCTGTCTGTATTAATTTAGATAAACTAAATAGTACATAATAATTTGAATTGATGATAGATAAAGCATAAGTAGAAGGAAACAACGGATTCCAGGCCCTCTTCCTTATGGTGAGGAGTGAGGAGTACACTCAATCATCAGATCTGATGAACTGATCTTTGAGGGTACATTGAGGACACATTGATGATACATTGAGTGTACTCCTCATTCCTCACTCCTCACCATAAGGAGGAGGGCCTGGAATCCGTTGTTTCCTTCTACTAGCATAACATCGTAAACTCAGAAACACGTGCGACATCGACATGTGCTGATGTACTAAATAACGAAAGCTGCCAGACTCAGAAAACGTAGAACAAGAACGTTAGCGAACCATCACCGATCCGATCACCACCCCATTACCAACCATCACTCGCATCTGTTTGCTTGGTGCTTGCGTAGTCGAATGAATGTCAGTTGTCGTTGTCAGTTAGTCCACGTCACGTCCAGTTGGAATGATTGTTTTGTTTTCAAAGAGATAAGATGTCGATTGCGTCAGTGTCGATTTCGGTGGTGTGTTTTTACTGGTTTTTACCCAAATCGGCCAAATCTTTCGATTATAATATAATGTGTTGATGTGCATTGTATAATTGGAATAATTGTCAATTGGTTTTTGGTAGTTATATACTTTAGGCAAGTATTATTTCGTTGGAAAACTTACCTCCTCCGACGGGACTTGAACCCATAACCTTCGCATATCTAGTGCTGGCTCTACCAATGGAGCTACAAAGGAGTCGTATCGTTGAGTTTGTTAATAAATCATTCATTTGGAATAATTGGGTGCCTCATGAGGATTATTGAGGGTATATACTTACAATATTATTATGAGTGTCAAAATATTGACGAAACTTGTGCATTTTACAACTTACAATTTACATTTTTAAATTGAGAATTTTAGTATTACATATTATTCACTTTTTGATTTAAATCAATGCCTCCTACATTTTAGCACCTCTATAAGTACGTAACTAAAAAATTCGCACAAAGCGTATAGATAGATAAAAACAATTCTCGTCTATTAGCACTTGTTAACCTTCGATTTTTAAACGTATACCTAGTTTGAAACAATATTTTGTTTATTCATTATTGTAGATATGCTCTGATCTAAAAGTTGTTTTACCTGTTGCAGTGTATGCAATTTACATAAGATTATAAAAATTAACCAAGTTTCTGTAAATGTTAAACAACTGCCGCTAAAAAATTGCAAAACTATTATACGTTGCAAAATTATTATATGTACGCGTATATGTTCACCATATATATACAAATTTTCAGAATAAAGTAGATAATAATTAATTAATAACAACAATCGCAATCGCAATTCATTAACAGTTGATAACAATTAACAATATTATTATGATTATTAAGATTACATACCGGGTGGTACGGCGATTTGTTTCCATGCAAATGGAGAGTAGGAATCTGCAAAAAGATGATATACCGTGTAAATTTTTCTATGTTCACCCTTATGCCCTACCACACGGTATAGGTTGACAGCTAACCAACTAACAGTTATTAATGCAATTAATTACTAATTGCCTTCATTTAATATGCAAATATTATTCGCATTCCAATGCAGAGTAACACTTAATGAAGAAATAAAAATTACCTGTGTTAAGTATGTATATAACATTGAATTTATGAATTCAATAAAATGAAATATTTTTTAACTATATACCTATCTATCATAAAAGAAACCTACAAGTACAAGAAAAGTTATTAATGAACAGTTGTTGAAACGGTTTTATATTTTAAATTCTGGTTTAGCTAGCAATATAATGAAAATTAGTTTTAGTTACTCAGTACCCCACGGAGGGCGGCACAAAGCTTTACTTTGTCTTAAACCCATAGTTTTGATGTAAGTACTTGCGACTCCATTTCAAAAATGTATCTAGGCTCTAGTGCTAACCTAGCGCAGGGATGGGCAGACTTTCTAGTGAGAAGAGCTAAACTGTAAAAGAAACGTGATAAACGTGATTTTTTTTTATTTACAACTTAGGTTAAAACGGTGGCCTTGAATCGCTTTTGAAAGCTTTGTTATGTCCGAATTGATGTCTGTAGAGCCGCAAACGGCTAGCTAAGCAAAGAGGAAGAGTCACATGCGACTCGCGCGCCTCGGTCTGCTGACCCCTGCCCTAGCACAATATTCAAGGCGGAATTCAAATCAAAGGCGCGGTTCACTTTAAAGGTATGTATACAAATCATCGTCTCACGTCTGGATAAGTATAATAATATTCAGTGCAAGTTGTTTTCGTTCTTTTGCTTTTACACTTTACATTCCTATATTTTGTAACAGTTGTTTTGGTGTCTGGTTATTAATGACTTACCTATAAGTTGATAGCGCGTCTCTAAATGTATACAGAGTGAAATTATATTATTGACAATTGTGTGAGTATACCAAATGCAAATAATTATAGTCAAAAATATACCGTTTATGAATTAACATAGTAACATAGACATCGAATCATATAAAATCACCCTGTATAAACCATTAAAGACTACGCAATACATTGGCTTTGGCTTGTTTGCATGGCGTTCCGACTGCCAATTGTTGAAGATTCAAAGATTATTTATTGACGCGCTCTCTTAAATTAAAGCAGCACCGAAATACCATCGGCGGTACTATACAATCAAAAATAATAAAAATATACAAAGGCAAAGCGATTTAGTTTTATAATTTATTATCTACTCGAAACGAATCGAAAAATGAATCAACCACTACGAACTACGAAAAGAACGAAGAAGTTAAACATTTTTCAATACACGTTAGCTTAAATTGTTAACTTTTTTGGGAGTACGAGTACCATTTCTTTTATACTTACTCTTACAAATCGGTCGTTGACTCTGCAATTATTATTATTACGTTATTACTACTATTATTATTTTTAGAACAAAATGTGAATCGCCATAATCAAAACACAATTGAATGACATCACAAACTTTCCTGTTAATTTGATAAATTTTTAATTTACACCTATATATAACTTCTTAGATTAACATTCGACTCGGCGTAATTTTTAATTCCCTTTTTATATCTACTTAATTATTACTTTCAACTCATCCTCATATATAATTAAACTTCTTTGTTTAATTACAACGTGCACGAAATTCCTCTGCATCCATTGACATTTAATGAAACTAAATTGGCAATTGAAAACGTCTTACAATTCAGTCAGTCCGTCACAGTGCAAGCACAATTAGTCACTGTCTGTCTGTTTGGCTGCAACTGAGACTCCTTACACCTACAACTACCGGGTCATCATGAAAATTAGCCATGGAATGGAAAACGTATGTCACGGCTCGTATCGTCGTTTTTAAATAATTCTGTTTGTCAAGTTACTTGCCACCAAATTCCATTAACTAGCACACCAGTTCGAAAATAGGCTTCAATCATGTAAATTTTGTGCTCGGCGGTGAAAACCATGATTAAAAAACTGCTTATGATTCCAATAGTAAAAAAGCTTAACCACAACGGTTTGAAAAGTTTTGACAATCAATAAATTAATGATAATTGCGTGATTTCCAGTATATACATTTACGTACCTAATCCATGGCCAGCTTTGGCTAAGATATTTTTTGATGACCCCGTACATACCACCACAGTATCTATACTTATAGGTATATAGAAATGAAACAGTTTAACATTAAATGTTAAGTACATGTAGATATTGTCGACAAAGCTTTTAGATTTAGACTACAAAGTGTTTTGGAACACCCGACATTCAAAATAGGTAGGTATATGCAACTTTGAATTGTTGAATTGAAAACTATATAAAACACACGCCTATACTTAACTCAAGTTAAAACCGTGCAGCTCTAGTTGCCGCAGTTTGAAGTCGCCTGATATTTTTGGTCAAAACTTCATGAATTTCAGCTGGACGGTTTTGGCCTTAGTTAAATCTGAGCGTGTGAAGGCCCTCTAACTAAGGCAACAGCAAGTTACAGATTAATAATGTCGAGTTTCAATCATCAAAAGACTACTTCATTACAGTATACTTGAACGATTATACTCCGGAATGAATTGTTTTAATAATATTTATATACGTATGCTAGTCTGGATCTGGATGTGTAATAATACTAAATTGAGTTGAGCTTTGAGCAGATTGAGTTGAACATTATTAAGTTGAATGTGTGCATGGCACTGTTCATTCATAAAATAAATATTGTCTCTGATTACTTACTTTCGCGCACTGCGCGCTCCGACACTCAAATTCTCAAACACTTCATTCGTGCATTAAATATAATTAAATACTGCTTCAGGAAACATATAGAAATTAATGTTGATTGCATTAAATCCTTTCGAGTCTTAATAAAAAGCTGACACACCATGCTTTTTATCTTCATTACTTTATTTTATATCTAAAAAAAGTGCTTTATTTTACAATTATAATTTTTTATTTACTTATAAAAAATATTAACTTTCAAAACCTGAAACTTGTGAAAGTTTTTTTGGTTTATTCCTTATTAGAAATAAGTATAGAAATTTCAATTTTTTTTTGCATTTTAATTAATGAAAGAAAGATTTTATTAATTTACTCAAGATCGCATGTAAATATAATTTAGTTTAAATATCCACATGCTTGCTCACATTAAAATTAAATCCACAATGTGTACACCTATTCATTTACGGCACGACACAACCACCTACCTACTGACCTACAAACGCGAATAAAATGTCTTGTGCTGCTTTTAATGAAACGAAGCACACGCAAGTGTACACGCGAAACAAACACACATATGCAAGAGACGAATTTCACTTTGCTCATTCAACCCGGCACAACACAACTTCGCCGACTATCGGCATGTTTTTTTTACTTTCCGGTCATAGCCAAGGTATTTTGCTAAGGAAAGATTTGTAAACATCACGAATGTTGCATTAATCCGAAACACACACAGGCACAAACACAACTTCGCCGACTATCAGCATGTTTTTTTTACTTTACGGTCATAGCGAAGGTATTTTGGTAAGGAAAGATTTGTAATCAGTGAAAAAATAGAAGTCTGGTTTTAATTTTGTTTGCTCGTTAAAGCAACAAAGCGATCGATCGTCGACGGATGGGATGAACCTCTTTTCGCTTCAATTGTATGAAATCACATTGAATCGACCAATCGACACAATTTATAAATTAGTTAGGTGCAGTCAAACACATGCAAAAGATCCAAACTATTTTACATTCACTAGCGTAAGAATTACAAGGTGCGTGTGAGTTTGAATTAGTTAATGACAGTTCTGACAATCCTATCATTTTATTTCGATGTAGATGAATGATAGGTGGAATGATAATGTGGAATCGGAATGTCAACCGCAAGTCAAGTTTTCCGAGCAACGTGCAACTCAATTCGTATAATTAGTTTTATTATCATAATTTTCAATCAAAGAAAGACAGACCTTCGCATATTTGAAGCTCGTCTCCTTTTGTTTGTTGAGTGTTGTTGAGTCCATGAAAAGAAGCAAATGATTGAAATCAAAAATCACAACCGCGTGTGAGATACTAATTTAAATCGTTACACTGCGAGCAAATACTTCATCGCCAGCGCTATATTTCGAAAAGAATATGTTTGCTAGTTGTTTATGAATTGAAAGCTTGTTCGTGGCGGAGAAACCTTGATATTTTGTTATTTGGCAAATTGCGACATTGATTGTAATTTTCTATGTAGAGTTTATTATATGTAATATAGAGTGGCTATACTAACATCAAATGTGGGAATTTTGTCGACGTCATAATAATCACCAACATGGTTCCCTGACGACTGGGGCAATGGGACAATTGGGTCCGTTCACAATTAGGGCCGCTGACAACTGGGACTTGGCACAATTCGGGCCCAGTTGTCAATGGCCCCAATTGTCCCATGGCCCCAGTCGCCTGGCTACCCACCAAAATATATGGTTCATATAATCTCATCGGTCGGTTACCTCTATAAGACCGATTGACGTATGTCATGGGTGCGTTGTTAAAAGTATAGAGTGCGTTGTGAATGTATGGAATGCGTTCCACTGTAAATATTAGTGACCTCTCTATTCTATATTAAACTCTCTTAGAGGTAATACCAATATTTGTTCACTACGATTATTTAAATAAAGATATTTAACCAAAAGTCGATTTTAGATTTTACGTAGATCAGTTGATCTGCTTCATTTATGAAATTTACTTAAATGTGACTGACTGTTGCCTGTAAATATTTAACAGTCTTTCATTCATCCAAGAAACATATTAGGAAATTGTATTACACGCCTTGCGACAAAAAATGAATTAAATACTTACGACTTAAGGACGGTTTAGGGCTGGTTTATGATTGACATAATATTAACATAACATGTGACATAAAAAGTTTCAGTATTTAAAATTCCAAGTAAGTAGAAATTACAAATACATATCATAAACCGGCCCTTATTGGTCATTACGAATTCGTCATGACATAGTATTAATATAATATAAGGCATTAATTTCAAATATTTGAACTGTGTGTGTCCGACGTTATGTTAATATTATGTCAATCATAAACCAGCCCTTATGATTGACATAATATTAACATCAGATCAAACATAAAAAGTTCAAACGTTTGAATTGCCATGTTACGGTTTATGATTGAATCATGAACTATTTATGTTTTATCCATCCTATACCTATGTGAATATTATGTCAATCATACACCGTCCTTTACATTTACGCTGTTTTAATGAGAAATATTTGCGATACGATGTGAGATTTCTATTTAATTCGATTTTTTATCTATAAGTAAGTATATTGGTTATTTCATGATCTGAATATTTTATAAGTAGACCATAATTATTTTTAGGCATACTTTTATTTTTAACGGTTTTAAACATTTATTCCAAACAAATTGGGTTTGCATTGTATAAAATTGATGTACTCATTTCATTGATAGATACAATTTGTTAAACCGCATTGTTCTAAGACTATCTACGTTTTATTTAAAGTAACTTTTAATTTCTCATTTCCAATTCTCCTATTTAAACTCCTAACAAGAATTCAGTCATAAATAAGTTTCATTCTGACACAATTACATTATGTCTTTTATCTCGTCCCATTTGATCTTTATCTACGTTTTCTTTTCAATAGCAATTGCCATTAGGTGAATAAAGCTTAACGCTTATTAATATATAGTTTATATCTATATGAATCTTCAACTTCGACGAAGTGAAAGTTTTTGAAATACTAAGCTAGATTAAAGTTAAATCATGAATAAAAATTTATTCATACTTAAAGGTATAGCAGAGGTTCTCAAAATCAGGTCGCAGGCCAATTTTGGGTGGGTGCCAAATATATATTAACGTATTTTTTAAAATTTGCGTTCATAATAAAGCCATTCTAGTACTGAAAGCGGTTTCCTAATGCATCTATCCTTCTATATCTATCATATACAATGCTTTTTTATTTTATTAAGAAACAGTTCGTAATGGAAAATTGGAGGCAGATTAGGATAGACAAAGCTAGCAATATACTTTTTAAATTGCACCATTAGGGAATTTCTTTTGTCTAAGTTGGTGACACTTCGTCTATCGACGTGTCGACGCCAGCGCTTGGAAGCAGAATAGGATAGACAAAGCTAGCAATATACTTTTTAAATTGCACCATTAGGGAATTTCTTTTGTCTAAGTTGGTGACACTTCGTCGATCGACGTGTCGACGCCAGCGCTTGGAGGCAGAATAGGATAGACAAAGCTAGCAATATACTTTTTAAAATACACCA
>JARJEB010025292.1:0-24464 GCA_030264535.1 Liometoxenus newtonarum
ATCGAACTATGTATACGTATAGTATATAATAGATAACAGGGCGTACCACCAACTGGCATCGAAATGTTATGTAATACCATTTTTTGTATAAGATTAAATTGAAATTTTAGTTTTTGTAATAAAATTCTCAGGACCCCCCAGTAGTATAGCTATACGGGTTCTGACGCAATTTCCCACAATTACCCACAATTAGGTACTAATTGTGGGTAATTGAGGATACATTCAGGATATATTGAGGATACATTGAGGATATATTGAGGATACATTGAGGATATATTGAGGATACATTGAGGATATATTGAGGATACATTGAGGATATATTGAAGATACATTGAGGATATATTGAGGATATATTGAGGATATATTGAGGATACATATATTTAATGACCTTTTGGATATGTGAGAGGTTTACATTGACATAACGATATGAAAAATAATTTTGTATCAAAAAACGCCCGATTTGAGCCCCATTTAAAAATACATGGGAAATTGCGCCAGAACCCGTATAGCTATACTACTCCCCCCTCTAAAAATTCCTGGCTACGCCACTGGTATATAAAATAAAAGATTGTTCTTGTATTTGTTATTATCGGAACGATGGTGTATAATCAGACACATTCAGAGTTTTGAGTTTTCGAAACGTTTGAGTTTTGTTTAAATAACCCTTTTCATTAAGCGTAACGGTCACGGCTGACGGCAAAGTCTCTGTTGTCGAAATTTTCGGCTTCCTAACCACCGACGTTCCAAAACAAATTAAATAATTGACCTAATGATAAAATTAATTAAAATATTTCATCGAAAGCGACTTGAAACGGAAACGGGTACTGCTAAACTGGCAACAATACTATAGAATGACACATAAACAGTTGAATTTAATTTTGGTATTTTTTTTATCACAAATGTGTAGGGGTCGTGAATTAATGATTGTTATCGAATATCCGCATAGGACCGGCATTATCTCCGAATACGTAATGAACGTTTTCTTTTGATAAATTGATTTATCTTAAAGGATTAAAGAAGGAAAGAACAAAAATCCTTTGTTTTTCTATAACACCCAACACCTTATCATTAATTAAACCACAGGCTGTTCTTTATTCATTCACTCTTTGTTTACTATTTTTACTGATTAAATTTTAATCTGTAACTATTTTGCTGCACTTCCAATCTTCGATACGGTAGGGTCCAGCAGTTAGTAGTGCAAGAATTTACTCAGCGTTCGCAAATTTCCTGACCTGACGAAAATTCGATTTCCGGAGTGCGCACGAGGTGAGCCTGAAAGGTTTAAATTTAAAGGGTGCAACTGCAGTACACTGGTACTGCTTGTGTGCACTAGAAATCCCTTTAGAGATCTACTAACCACCTGTCCGCCAACCAAGCCACTAACACAGTGTTTCTCAATATTTTTATATCGCGCCCTCCTTCAATGAGTTCTTTTGTTTTCAGTGTACCTTTTCTTGAATACATTTATGTTTCCTTGCTTTTCTTATTTTTACTCGCCCCACCGTTTGAGAAACGCTGCCATAACAAATATCTATATGTACGTGTGTGTTTTTGATACATGCACTGCGCAATTTTACATAAATGTGCTGAAATAAAGATAAATTGAAATTGCATCAAAATTACTTAATTTCATGAAATATTTTAACCCTTTCAGTTTGTTATGAAACAAATTTTTACACAATACAATTATACAGGCACAGCCACAGCGATATGTTTCACAAACTAATTTGTTTTATTTTTAGAATGAAAACTGCGAAATGTAAATATTCCTCGGTTCGGTAAAAAGATAAAATGTACTTAATGCAAATTTTATTTTGCATTGTGCATATTATAATTTATCTGTCGTTTGTTGAGATTTTATTTATGTACATGTATCTTTCCATTTCCATTCCCATTTTCATTTTCCTTTTTGTTTTTCTTCGTTTTTTATCTATACCTACTAGTTTTCGTTTTGAATTACGAATTTTAATAAAGCTTCCCCCAACTTACATACTTATTTGTATATGTGTGTATGTGTATATGATGTTGCTACACTAACACAAGTATAAAATTATTGTGCGGTTTCGAATTGTGGGGCATGTGCAAATTTGTATCGTATAGATTTCTACAATATCGAAAGATTTACAATTGCAGAGCGAGTAAATTGTAACTGGGAATAGATAAGAAAATAAAAAAAATATATGCTATTTTACTCTCTCACATTTCGTATTATAGGTGTAGGAAGGCATCTTATTCCTCGACATTATTTATTTTACAAACTGATGAAATTGCTTTTCGTTTGTTAATAAAAACTATTCGTTCGTAGAGTTTTTTCTTCCCGAAAACGAAAACAATGAAAAATCGAAATTTTTAGTGTTTTCTGCTCTCTTTACATGCAAGGAATTTATTGGACGTGGATACAAAAATATTTGCATTAGAATTTAAAACTAAGTGTAGTAGTGTATATGGTGGATACAGTGAGCTAAAATAATTTTGATTGCTTTACAAGGTTGACTCAGTATTTTACAATTTCTATTGACCACCAGGTGGATACGGGTTAGGTAAAAAAGCTATAGACCAATAGAAATGTTCTGTTCTGTAAATGCGCCCTCTTTTAGGGAATAGCGTAACTATTTCTTCTGTCCCTAGGCAAAATTAAAATATAAATTATGAATATGTTGCCGTTCCTCCAACAACAACAAAATTAGTTACTTTTCTTATGTATGCTTGCGTCCTGTAAGCAGTTATTTCATAAATACAGAAAAATTATATTCATTAAAGCAATGATTGAAACGAATGAACAAAACACTCCACATTCCTCACATCAAACACAATTTTCAACTTGTACCTACTTTTGCTCCTTTTGAATTCAAGCCTTCGCGTTATACTATATACATGAGAATTAATCAAAAAGGAACGTTACCAATTTCGTTCCGTTCCGTATATGTATTTGTATGTTTGCAAGCTTTTTGTATTCGCTTTCGTCGCCGCGATGAAAAATGAGCATTTGGGATTGTTGTTCCTAGATTGGCAAGCCTTTAATAAAGATGTCCCTCAATCCTGAATGCTCTGACTGGACTGGACGAACAAACGTTTCCAACGAATATGTGAGCGTTGCGTGTGTGAGCAAACAAAATTGCGACAATTGCTAGATCGTAAAAAGCGGCACTTTGGTTAGTGCGCGCGCGAGTAAAAAAAAAACATAAACGTACCGACCCACAGAGCACTAACTGTTTCGTACGAAAAACCCTTTTTAACGCCCCGACGCCGTCAAATTACACAATAGCGTCCCAATTGTCACTTGATGTGCTGCTATAGCGATATAGATATACCAATGAAATGGGAGCGAATGAATTTCTGCAAATTATTTGGAGCAACTTCATTGTAGACCAAAATGAATTTAATTGCAAATTGAAAAGTGATGAAAAACTACCAAATAAAAAAATGTGTCTAATTGTCAGTAAACGGGAATAAAAAGTAAAATAGAAAACTTACTTATCTCTTCATTTTTTTTATGTGTAGGTAGCACTTTTTTGTTTCCTATTTAATATACTTGTATGGTATTCAGTGGCGTCGTCACGCAATCGAAGTCACGTCAGTTAATGAGATGAATGCACCGAGATAAGTACAAAATTATAATGAAACGTTCAACGTGTACATGTATAAATTAAAAGGACGAAACGAAGGAAAGAATGAATTAGATTGGCAAGCAAAACAGGGGTAATTCACCCTTTTCAAAAATGTAGGCATTGCCAACATGTCCAGACGGTATAATTTATCGTCAGTCAAAGGTCGCAGATTGCGGCGATAATGTTAAAAATGACGTCGCATTACAAGATTTTCCCTTTAAAATAAAAATGCAATCAAACTGTTTCCACAAAAAAATTTAGTACCTTTTCCATTGCAAGTATTACAACTTTAACCAAATAAAAAATTAAATGTATATTAAAAAGTTGCCAAGAAAAATAAGTTTAACACTATTTAGCAAATTATTTCAGTCGCAATACACGAAAGTGTCATTTCCTTTCGACTTTTCCTACAAGAGAACAAATTGTGTTGGTTTTTTGAAGAAAGTTTATCCTGAAGCGCAGCAAACATCCAATTCCATTGTAAAATGCATAACTAAAGCTAAAAGCTTTGAAAAACGAAAGAAGCATCACACCCTAGAGAAGAAAAATTTTCGTTTCGCGTCGAATGATGATAACACTGACATGCACACAGTAAGAATAACACAACGACGTTGACGAAAAAGACAAGGGAAACTTGGTAGGATTTTTACTCTTTTGCATCTTCGAACTAGTTTTATAACTTTCGAGACTTGACTTTTGCCACTGTCATCGCTCGAAGAGTCGAACATTGTTGTCGTTTTGCAATGCTGTGATGCTGTGATACGACATAAGTATATCTATATATTTGTTCAAGTCGCAATGTCTTCAATGACATTTAAACTTTTCAAACGTCCACATTCAGATTCAGTGAATATAGAGTATAGAAATGCATGGAACTTTCGCAATACTGGGTTATAAGACGTCTCCTTATGCCAAATGTTAGAGGATTACAACAAAGTACAAAAAGTTTGGGAAAAACCCTTTTTATACGCGAAACAAAGCTTCAAACTGTAGAAAATTTCCGTGATTATTGAAACGGATAAACTCAAATTGAAACAAGAAAGAGAAAAATTTACGTTTTACCGTTGATTATGTATGTTAAAATTCGTACTGCTACCGCTACTACCGCTACTACCCCTACTACCGCTACTACAGCTACTACAGCTACTACCGCTACTGGCGCTACTACCGCTACTACCGCTACTACCGCTACTGCCGGTACATTACTGTAAAACTATTATTAGTTGTTTGTGACACCATCACTCATCAGCGATTGTTGATAACTCATCGAGCTCAATTAACTAAAGGCACCGCCTGCGAACCTTTTATCCTGATGTGCGTTGAATACGAATATGAAATTATATTGCGATGTGTATTTACATAATTATACAAATATTAAACAAAAATATACTCGCCAAGTCGTTGCCGATACCTATACGTCTGCTTATAAAATAAATGAACGCGACTCACGTAAAACACAACAAAGCAATATAAGAAAAAAAGAAAATACAAAATAGCAGCAAAATGAACAAAAATAAGAAAACTTATAGGTACATTGAGACACTTGAAGAAAATATTATACGTTCACATAACGGATATAATCCCCTAAAACGGTTGATGTTTATTTTATAAGCTTCAGGAACCATTTTGTTTTGGTAACGTGTCTGATTCTTTGTTTTTGTTGCATTCGTATTGTGAAATTTTCACAAGACCTATTTTCCGAGAGTGTGATATACGAAACGGACACTTTGTTACATTTCGTGATGTTTTCTAAATGAAATTATTGCTTTCCTCACCTCACGTACCTATATATGTATTGAATATATCGATTTCATCCAACGAGTGCCGGAAATAGACATTTTTAATGTATAAATTATAATATTTTATTTTTGTCGTTTCCACCTTCTCATCGTCGTTGTCGTTGTCCGCCTCTCAACTTTTTTTTCCCGTTTCGAATTGCCGTTACTTCGCCTTTTGCTCTTCTACACCAAGTCCATGCCCCACCCATAGAGGTATAATATTCTTAGAGGAAAGGTATTGACCGTCTGAACCGCCAAAATTATTTGCAGCAGAACTATTTTAAATTTCGTGCCATTTAAGTTTTAAGTGCAACGCAACATGGCAATTTTCTTGGCAGCATGCCTTTCGACTTTATGTTCTCTCCATAGACTTCTATCTCTATGATGCAGTGGCAGTATCGATGGTTGTGAATGTTTAGCATAATGCTTGCTAGTGGCGAAATTTCTAGCTGCGAAATACGAAGAGATGCGAGTGAGAAGGAAATGCGGAAATTTACATGATGCCAGGTTTCTATTTCGTTACATTCCAAATGGATGCATGAATGCTGGGTATATATAATGTAGTATGTACGAAAAGGTAAGAACATATCATATCTTGTCACCACCTCCTCTCATACATATAAATTTAATCACATTTATCGCGGCGTTGCGCGCCAAAGTCAGAATATACGTACTGATCTTGTTGATCAAAAGAATGATAAATAAAAAGGACATATACATAGATCATTTTCACATTTCGCATACGTAATGACTAGACGTAAATTAAACAACAAATTTTGTTATCCTTGTTAATTGCTTCGTGGCGATTTTTTGTCCACTTTTTTGATTAAACCCGGTTTCACTTCGTCCAAATAAAACGAAAACAAATTTTTTTTGTCCATGTAGGTTGGTACAGGTTCACAAAGTGTAAACATTGATGACTGCAGGTTGAAGCGTGAAGCCAAAAATGTGGAAGTTAAAAAAAAGCGCGTTAATAAAATAAGTCAATTAGTTATCGAAATATTTATACAACCCTCGTCACTCGTGTTTCGTGTAATGCTTAATTCACTGCTCGTTTTATATATACATATATATCGAAAGGACGAAAGGACTTTTGTCGTTTAGCAACCAATTCACCAGAGTTCACTTTAGTTTTCTTCCCATTCCCCCTTTTTCTTGATCGGTGTTGGTGTATAATATAAAACGGAAGGGAGAATTCGAGAGTGAGAGAAAAAAAGAGAGAAACTGGAATAATTACGTTTCACTCAATTATCGCTTTCGTAAATCTGTTTTCTAAATCGCTTGTTATAGCCGATTAAAAGGCGCATTACTTCCTAGGATATCTCTCATTGTTTGATAGTTTTAGTTATTAAGACTAATTAGCATTGCCGCAAGCGGTGAGCGGAAGTGGAGTCGATCCCTTGAAATCCGATTAGACAGAATTGAAATTCAAATTTTTGACTTTGAATGATTCGCAATTAAACGATTTTTAGATATCTTTCTTGAAATTGCCCATATTTTTTAGACTCTAAAATTTATGGCCATAAAACCGTTTGCAAGAGATTACGCAAAGTTTTACAGCAGCAATTGTTCCTAAATTATTGTATTTGTATCGAATTTTTTAAGTAAACCTCTTGTTCGGAATGTAATACCGAACAAAGTTTTAAATTGGAAAAAAGAACTATTGAACTGTAGCACAAGAAAAAAACTTATCCGACGACGTTTCGAATTGTATTGTGGACTTAGTGTTGTTGCCTGTTGAAAACTGACTGTATGAAAATGTATCGCGTGTGTACCAAATTGAAAATTTATTTTATTTACTCATCATTCACGACAAATATGTGCTTAAATTTCAATTCGATATTTGCAAAGTCGAATGAACGACAAATATCAAAAGTATTTGATTTAAGGGGTCGATCGCCATTTATGAAGTAACAGACTATCCGGCAACATGAAAATTCCTGGTTACTAGATGCAGAAAATGCTTGGAAAAAATTTATAATTTTATTGCGCTTCTCGAGAAGTGCCACGTCATTCAAAGAGAAGCCCCTGCCGACCGCCGCCAAGAATGCAATGGAAATACGGTTGATTGGGTGTAATAGTGTTGAACCTGTCTTGTAGGCGAATGGAGTTTCCGTTAAAAAAATTATGAAAAACTTTTTGTAAGCATGTTCTTGCTTGATATTAGTTACTATATGTAGGTGTATACGGGCGGCATGTTAACTTTGGAGTTGCATCACGGGAGGGGGCTTAATAGTTGGCAGCGTTTCCGTCTGATAAGGCACCTCATGTTAACTTCGAAGACAGCTCCGGCTGCGAGTAGTTCTCTAAATAGCGGGCATAGAAGCGGCTGCCGGCGCAATGCCGACTGACGCCCGTCTCTTCTACTCTTCTCTGGGTGTATGGGGAACTGCTAGCTCCTCGGATCGCAATTAAGCGCTCGCTCGCTTGTCCTTTTTAATTACGACCTGTAATGTGCATCTCCCATATAATTGCACCGTTTAAATCGTTCGTTCGTTCCTTCCCTGTTATATAATTCGTTTCGATTATATCTGTATGAATGAATGTGTTACGATGCACTGTACACTAAAGCAAAACTGTCAGTTGCGCCGTACGCGCGATAATAATAATAACGAACAATGAAAGCAAAACGGAGAATAAGCGTGATGATGACGTGAAAATTGTAGAAAAATGGAAAAATCAAAATTTTGATAAATAAATTGCAAATAGATTTAGATAAATGGTATAAATGCAACTATAATTTTACTACATCAAGCAGTATTAATAGCGTTTTCCTATTATTCTACCCTGACCCGCAGTGTGCACAAGGCGTGTGAGTGCACTCGCTGTACAGGCGAGTGCGATCTAAGTACTTCTGCTTCTTCTTCAGCCTATTTTTGGTCCATTCCTGAACCATTTACACTATCACTTGGAGGATGATGTCCTAAGAAGACTTAGAATATTAACATTGACCTATTCTCGCGATTCGAACCCGGGACGCCAGAGTAAGAGTCAGGGGTTATTCTAACTCGGCCATGCTCTCGGCTCGGAGTAAAGTAGTCCGAAAAAGGTATAAGACTGTGCCAGTGCACATTACACATGCAAAAAATGAAAATCATGTTGCACGATACAGAAACGATTTACGTGATTTTTAAAATTACTTCATACATATAGGTAATTAAGTGCAAACTGGTGGCTGGCTGGCAAATATAGGCAAAGCTTAAAAAAATAGCAAGAGTTCGCGGCGCAGTAGCAAAGCGAAAGGTACGAGCGAACAAATTGCCCTCTAATAGATTCCAATAAAGATTTTATTTATTATATTAAAGTTAAAGCTTTATATATTTATTTATTTATCGATTCCATTTTCATGAGCTGTGCTCGTAAAATTTTATTGGTAATTAAAGGCGCAAGCCGGGCTTTTATTGTTTGCCCGGCTCTAGTTTAATGCTTAATTCCAAATTCGTTATTTCGCGAAATCTCTCTCTATTAAAACCTGCTTTTTATTCTTATTATTGATTAAAAATCCCATTAATTTCCAAAGAAACAGCAGAATTTCAAGTGTAAAATTTCTCATTAAATTAAAATTGGAGCAAATATGTGAAGAATATATAAATAAAAATCTTTTCAAATTTATCATTCAATTTTCACTTATTTATCTTCTTGAAAATTTAGGTGTATGAACGCAAAGCTTACGAACCGAAGACTTAATTTTTTATTCTATTTTCTTATCCATAAAATATACGCTGGTTGTACCAAAAATTAAACGAAGAAAAGCTCCATATACACCTAGGTCGGGAAGATGCGGAATGAAGAAAGCACGAAGCAAAAATTAAAGTCGCAATTAATCAGTAGATTATTTAATATTATAATGAACGAGCGCACACAGTGCTAGTAGTTAATCAAAACTTTTTTAATTCAGAGGTAATAACGTTCAAGTTTTATGATGGAAAACTGTATCCTTTACATTAATAAATAAACTACGGTGTCTGGGTCTGTGTACACTTTTGCTGGTAATTGAGGTTTTACACGATTTTTTTTTTTTACTTTCAAAGATGCACTTTTGTAGACGTAAATTTAATCTTGTTACTTTTCATATACCTAGGTACGAATAAATGTGCGATCAGCAAAGCAATCATCTACCAGGCCCGCGTCCGCAATCTTCATTAGGTAAATTCCGATTTGCATATTTTTTAGGAAAATATTTGATAAAAAATCTAAATTTCTTGCTTTCAAATAAATATTAATAAGGTACGAAGATTTAAATGACGTTTTTTTTATCAAGTTCTCTTTGCACCGGCGATATTTATTTTTGCGTAAATTATTAAAGCTAAAAATATCTCATTGTTAAAAATATCTCTGGATTTTCTCTATATCTATATTTTTACAAAATATGTCCTTCCAGATCCGCATGCGAATAGCAGAGTAAAATTGTGAAGAAAGATATAGGAAAAGCCAAAAGAAATCCACCAACGTTGGATGAATAATAATTATAATCCAGCCAGAGTATTAACCACCGGAGCGTAATTCACTGCCCAAAATGTGGAATTAATATGTAGTGTTAGCAACCCCTTGTCGCTGGACTAAAACTTACTCTCGGAAACCTTTTGAGTTTTTATTATAAGCTCTTTCGTGCTCTGCTCTAGGAATCTACAAATTTTCTGCTCAACACCAGTGAAAAGCAGTATCTGAACTTGGAATATTACTAATATTATAACTATACGTGCGGTATAATATAAAAGGGACTGTTTTATAATAATTCCTGATAATTTATACGTTAATGCGACCTTCATATGTGTGTTTTTAGTACGATTAAAAATGTTTTCGTTTGTAAGCCGATATCGTTTGCAGTCGACATAGAAAAGCCGATTTTGGTACAATTTATGATAAAGCAACATGTTTTGATTTTTAACGTTTTATCCATGGTGAGATGATGACTTTTCAAACGATAATTTTTAAAGATTCAAAAATGTTAAATTTATTCCGATAGAGGAATTTTTCTAATTGACACGGAAAATTGTTAAATATATTTCAAGCTTTAGAATTAAGAAACAAATGACATGTCATTTAGAAGAAAAAAGACTATAATTATAATAACTATAATATAAGAGTGAGAAATGAGACAATCTCCTCGATGATGCTTAAGAATACGATCTTTCAACTTTGCAATTCGACCAGCGGCAGAGGCACGGCAGGTGCAGCTGCAGCGGCCTTCCCCACACTGATTCTAATAGACCGAAACATGTCTGTGAATGGTGCCGTGCCACTGTTCGAGTTGGAAAGTTGCAAGATCGTATTCTTAGAGTACGTTTACGAGGGTATAAGCATCATCGAGGCGATTTCACAGTCTTAGAAAAAAAATTAATTTATTTTCTACATTTGGCTTTTATTTAAACTGCCTATGTAAATCTGAAAATTTATACTTGCACATAGGTATATAGTAAGTAAGTACAAAGCACTCGAGATGAAATACTCTTAATTAAGTAGAATTTGTGTCTTGCTAGGATTTCAACTGTATTAATTTAATTTTAGTCGTCCAGCATCCGCACGCAAAATGCATTTTCATTAAGGATATTTATAAATTATACAAACCCAACATGGAGTTACAGCTCAGTGAAAATATGTGAATGTGTATATGCTTTTTAGCTCATTAATATTCCAGTAATTACATTAAGGCTTTTTGCTAATGCATTCCGAATTATTTTTTATTTAATCTGCCCGAATCTCTTTCGTTCGCGCTCCTAAGAGACCAAGAAAAACTTACGTTTTTAATTAGCATTTCATTAAATTATATGAAATACGATTTCCATTTTCATTTCCTTTCTTTGTATCCTAAATGCGCTTGTGGGCTTACCTGAAACAAAATGAGAACAAATTTTATTAAAAAACACTTCAAGTGACCTCGGACCTGGAAATTCGATTAAGCGGTTATAAATGAAATTGGACAGATTGATTAGCTTATAAATGCATTCGATTGAAAAGCCTTATAGCAAGCAAATAAACCTCCTAATTAATTAAACAATTAATTAATTTGCCAACATGTGAGTTCTGTATATATAGGTATGTAGGTAGTAGATATATTGTAATGTTGGTAACTTGAAACTTGATTTAGCTAAATGTGCACCCACGTTTGTGCGTGCGTATCGCAGCGTAATCTAGTGATATGCGTGTATAGAGGGAGAGAGTGGGCCATGGCGGCAAGGACTCGACGCCTGTGCGGGATCAATACTCGAAGGACATCCAGCATTCACATGTATAGACGTATATAGTGCGCTGGGAGTCACAGAATTGTACACTTTGTGCACGAAGCACTGAGATGGAGTGCGTGTTCAGAGCAAACCAAACATAACACTACTGAGAGGAGACTACATATATAGAATCTCATGAACTGCAATTGCAATTAAGTGCAATTGAAATTAAATATTCATGAAATAATTTCCAATGACCTTTTGAACCTTCGTAAATTGTTACAAAATTATATTTACCCACTAGAAGTAGTTCATTCTAAATGGTTAAGATGGCGTTTAAAATATATAGATTTCTGTATTTTATCAAGCGCCATCTTCAATTTTTCGTCGAGACTATAATAGAATCGTAGTTTTGCGGATTTTAAAATAAAGTCTTTAAATATTATTAGATAATCGTCAGTGGCGTAGCTAGATTGCAAAATTATGAGAGGAACTGCAAAGAATTTGCAAATTAATAACAAATCACCATTTAATTTAATTTTTACATTGTTAATTTACGAACAGGGCCCTATATTTTACACCGCTGATAATCGTAGTCATAATTAATATTATAAAATCAAATTTCAAATGAATAAATTTCCATTTTCATAGGATAAATAAATAAAATCTAATTATAATTTAGTAAATTAATTCCGGTGTTAGATTAACTTTCAGTGTATGAAATATGCTGATTTGGTGTTTTGGTGCAAATACGTAAAACTTTTATTATTATACCAGGTGTTGTACAAAAACCGATTACTTCTCTGGTGTTTATTATGAAAACATGAAACACAAACGTAATTGCAAAGCAAGTTAATTTCCTTTTGATATTTCGCTAATGGCACAACATCAAAGTTATCTTTACTAGTCAATGAGAAATTACGGGTATCTATACACAAATGTGTTACATGGATAATTAATATCTAAATTAACATGCTTTAATTATACAAAAACACTTTTGGTGATAGCTAATGATTCATATTAAAATGTTAAGATGGCGCTGAACAAAGGAAGGTTTCTGCATTTTTTCAAATTTTGATGTTGCCACATACAGGTACAAATAAAAAAACTGTGGAACACCTTTTCAAGGAACAATGAAAAATACATATACCTATTTGAGACACACTGTAATAGGTGGAATATAAAACACATTGCTTCTGAAATCATTGTGTCGGTTTCAGTTGAATGAATGTGTATTAATTACAATCCAGTAATCTGCCAATGCGAATATAATAATAATTGATGTGAATTAGCAATCTGTCAATCATGAAGGTACATCAGTGAGCTAAAATGTTGTTCGAATCTAGAAATTTACGATACGCATAATGCGGGTTCGATCAGTTGACTTTATCCATATAGATACAGGTCCTATATATGTAGGTAGGCAATCAGCAGGCCTGACACCCGAGGATTTGCCAATGGAGTAAAACTAATCTGAACATTGTACGGCACCATTGAATTGACTTGAATTGGTGTTTTGTTGAAATATACTGGTTTTCGTTGCACATATATATTTTTTGTTTGTTCATATCTGTTTCGGAGTCGTCTCGGGCACCTCAGGTTTCCTGTCCAGTGTCCCGGCCTCTTGCACCCTAGCCGTCTACTAGTACCAGTACGGACGTAGGCCGTTGTCCGGCATGAAATCTCCGAACTGCTTCGGAGTCTCTTCGAATTGGACATGCGGGTTCGATCAGTTGACTTTATCCATATAGATACAGGTCCTATATATGTAGGTAGGTAATAATCAGCAGGCCTGACACCCGAGGATTTGCCAATGGAGTAAAACTAATCTGAACATTGTACGCCACTATTGAATTGACTTGAATTGCTGTTTTGTTGAAATATACTGGCTTTCGTTGCACATATATATTTTTTGTTTGTTCATATCTGTTTCGGAGTCGTCTCGGGCACCTCATGTTTCCTGTCCAGTGTCCGGCCTCTTGCACCCTAGCCGTCTACTAGTACCAGTACGGACGTAGGCCGTTGTCCGGCATGAAATCTCCGAACTGCTTCGGAGTCGCTTCAAATTGGTCTTGACTGGCGCCTACTATTTTTTAAGAACCTTACTTGATGTACGAATCAATTTACTCAGCTCATAGAAATTATTAATGTTCCTCATTTGCCTCTTGCTTGTTTATATATTGAAGTTTTAATCGACATTTAATCCATCATAATCTGCAAAGTTAAGTAAGTCATAGCGGAAGGCTATTTGTAAATAATACAGCCATACATTAATTGCAGAGATAATGTATTTACGTAGAGTCATAAGTATCCTGTGCCAGTTTCCACCTTCAAACTCGTCCTCGCACTCATAACACTTTACCGCCATAACCAACGAATCCATCCGCTCGTTGAATGAAGTTACTGTTTAAGTTTCGCATGTGCAAATGAAGCCGAATTAAATTTGCGTACATAATACACTTTCATATAATCATCCCTTATATGTATACATATACGCTTACGACGATACTAAAGCATACGGCACAAGCACGAATATGAAGTATTAAAGTACACGAAGAACTAGAGCTTTCTCAGTTCGGATGTAGAGAAATACCGAACGGATGCTTTAATAACTCGAAATTATTCGTTTCGGTTTCAACTACTTGTATGGTAAGCACTAAAGGGTAATTTCCTTCAAGTATACTATATCCGACGCCTGAATTTTCCACTTATACCGAATTTATCCCGAGGTCCCCGGATTATAAAAGCGACTCTTGATTTTCGTTATGCAAGCGCGGGTATAACTAAAGAGTTGCGCTGCGTTTGGATTAACGAGTTTATGATTCGTCGGGGTAGATATTGGGCATATTTGTGTAGTAACTAGCCGGAGACATTAAAGACTTGAATTAATTTGATACAAGAATATGTAGTTGTTGTAGTTTGGTGGCTGCTGGTATAACAAGTGTTTTGAGAAACGGTATAGGGGATGTTGATGATGGTGATAGGGAACATGCTGCTGGTGAAGATCTTCTCTTTTAAGTATAAAATGGTAATCCTATTAGTGGAGTAATAGTGCGTGCGAGGTACGTAATTTAAAATACATATTCAAAGCTTCTGTTCTGTTCTGGCTTATTCGCTTTCTGAATTTCGCAAAATGGATAATGTACCCGAAAATGACAGGAAAGAGGAGAGAGAACAAGCCCGCCGATGGCGATGAAGGTAATGTATGACAAAGGACGGATGGTGATCCTTAGACAAAAAATTGATAAGTAGCAAAAAAATTATATACTCATTGTTCATAGACAAATTTTTGTTTGCTTGTATTCAAATTAAACACTTGTCACTTGATGCATCTGAAAATCAAATTCGAATTGCCAAACACGCGTCATTCGAATTGTGTGCACGAAATAGTTAGCTTTTAGTGCAATTCAAACATATTGGAATAATGTAAAAATACATAAACAGGTCAACGAAGTGAAACACACATCTGTCAAATACAAAAGTTTCATGCAGTGCTCGTGAAATGCAATAAATCAATGAAAAAACGCTATTAATTTCCCTTCGTACGCAAATGTTGCACATTTTCTACATTTCGCATCAACGTCACGTCGTTTTTTTCTCTCCAAATTTTCAAATCGTATTCGTGACAATTGCAAAATTTACAAATGTTACCGGAAAATTCTGCGTGAATAGTAATTATCACATGTAAATGCGTTTTGAATTTTTAACCCTTTCATTGTCTGAATTTGTTTGTTGGAATTTATCGCATTTTGTTTTACGATTCATTCCATTTACCAATATAGTTCAACACCGCGAGTTAGCATCGACTCACATGTATAAAACATTTTATTGCTACACTAACTGCGGCTCATGAAATATTTCATCACACCGCTCTTCTAACAGCTTACGTATTGCATTGCAAAGTCGAATAGAGCAGTAAAGCAGTGAAAATTGGTGCGGAGGCGCCGGGCGCTCACAGCGACGAATTGCTGAGTCTTTTCTCACGAAGGAATGCAAGCGTGAACCAGAAGCGATCCGAAAACGAACGACACACTTTTGTTTTTTTGTTTCTCTTTTGTTCACTTATACACAGATCGTTTGAAGTCTTCAACGCAAACTTGAAACATAACTGGGAATATATGATCTGCCAATACAATTTTTATTTAAAATGAGTTTAATATACAGGGTCAATGAATTTGGGTGGGTCTAAAAGGGGAGGGGAGTTCACCACGCGGCACCAAATCTACCTGTGGAGAGTAGACGAATTAATTACGCGCCACTTGTGGAGAATAGGTGTACTAAAATTGTTCTATTTGGGGAATAGAAGATCTAGTTCACCTATTCTCCACAGGTGGCGCTTAGGGAGGTTTAAGCTTACCTATTCTCCAAATACAACAACAGGCCACTTCTGAGCACACCCGACACCAAATCCACCTGTGGAGGGTAGACGAATTAATTACGCGCCACTTATGGAGAATAGGTGGACTGAAACCTCTACTCCAAACTAGAAATTTGTAAATTGTGCTCAAAAGTAATTGTTCCATTTGGGGAATAGAAGATTTAGTTCACCTATTCTCCACAGGTGGCGCCTAGTGAGGTTTAAGCCCATCTATTCTCCAAATACAACAACAGGCCACTTCTGAGCACAATTTACAGTTTTCTACTTCTGAGTAGAGTTTGCAGTTCACCTATTCTCCACAAGTGGCGCATAATTAGTTCGCCTACTCTCCGCAGTATGATTATTACTGTATTTATCTGATCATAAACGACAAGTAGTGTTCTATATCATGATTTCAATATTTCATTGAAGACTTGTCATATCTATCGAAAATGGTTGTAAGAATATAAATAAGGCAAGAAGAAATGAGAATATGGTGGAACAATGCAAGAAAGTAAGTAAACATTTCATCCAGGATGATGCTTGTTTGGGAATTCAATATTCAATGATTGTCTGGATGTAAAGTGAAACGATCCCTTTTGTTTTCAATATTCATATACGATCCATCCAGATATTGAAAAGCCAAGGGAGGAAATAATTTATTTGGAATATGATATCCTCCAATAAACATATACTTACTAAACAAACACATCCGGAACTTATTACTTTGTTGAAATTTGAATAATCAATGAAGTAAAATGTTATCTCGTAAATATTTAAAAGTGAAGATGTCGCTTAAAATATGTAGATTCCTGTACTTTATATAAAATTACAGAAATCTATATTTTCAAGCGTTATTATAACTTTTAATTTGAAATACGTTCCTGTTCGCAGGTGCTATCAAATTATTAGGTTCATTTATTATATTATCGATGATAAAAATGTCGTCGCAACTCAAAAAACAAAAATAATGAAACATTTATAGATCATTGGGGGGATATTTATGATGGATGAGCAATTGGCGTTAGAAGAATGATTTTAAAGCTAAACCCTCAATTCGAATTTTCGTACATCGGATTACGCTGTTAGTCATCATCAAAGAGCGAGTTATAAATATTGAAGGGCAACGTATAATTTACGGTGTCATTATTCATGGTTAGGTCAATAAATGACCACTGGAAGACCCCAGGTGCGAGTATAAAATTATGAATACGAAATGGTGCAAAGTTCGTTACGCCATTACATTGTCCTATTCACTCTCTCAATACATCTCGATTTGTCGTTGATCCCTCAGCCCATAGCTATCCATGTATTTGATTATTATGTGTAGAGGGACTGGAGACTCGAGTAAACCTGAGTTAAATTTCAGTCCATTCGCAACGGTCTGTCACTGATCATTACCATAGAATTGAATTAATATCCGAAATCGTCATTTTCATGCAAATAAAATTTGCTTTAACGCTCGACTCGAACACACAAATCACAATCACACCACAGAATTCGCATTGGATTTAAAGGTCATATAGATGCATAAATAGATGCATGTGAGTTCAGTTGAGTTGAGAGTTGAGAGTTGAGTGAAGAACTGAATGTGTAATATTAACATGTATGAGTGCAACAGCTCTTTGGGTCTGTTTGATGGCATCGTGTTTAATCTGAAGCTTTCGCCGAATAACCGTTTATGTGCTTTTGACATCCACAAATTTAATTTACGACTACACAACATCGTGCATCACAAAATACGAAATATACATGATCGTAGATCAAATATATTCCTTTTATCAACATGTAGGTACCCAAAGTGTACAAAAGCTATTGCAATATCGAAGTTTGCAAACATTTTCTGGATGCTTTTTATTCAAGCAGATTTGCTTGTTATATATGAACCTTGTTTTGTATTTTATTTGTAGAATATGTCTTTTTTACTACTTTTAGGTGGTACGTTTGCAATGGGAATGATGCCGTCGCCGCCAACACACAAAACATGTAAATCTTTTTTGCGACTCACTCTACCTTTCCATATTGTCAGAGTGAAGAACTCGCAAAGATGGGAATAAAGTCAAGCAAACAATATGATGAGACGGATGAAAGAAATACGAATACTGAAACTGGCGCACATTTTCTCTACATATTCGCGTGAATCCCCTCGAGAACTTGCGGCACGACTCTATGCTCTCTTCTTTCATAAAACACTATAATATTATCTAGACATGTACAATTCTTTTGAGTAATGCTAGGGCGTACGATTACACACAACAATGAGAGAAGGGTAGCCTCACTACGGTACCTATCTATTCATTATACATGATGTCTCAGAAATTCCTATAACAAAAGAGTAGAACAGGAAAGATAGAACCGCCACATTTTCCCATGTAATTTTAAAGGAGAGTGAAATCGGGCTTTCAAGGCCATTCACCTGGCTGAGAAAAGTTGAGGAAGTGGCGGGAAATTTAAAGTAATTTTTACCCATATATAGTACAATAGCCTCAAGTACCCTCATGCATTATCCACAATTATCATTAATTACCCTCATACATTACCCACATTTACCTTCAATTACCCTCACACATTACCCACAATTACCTTCAATTACCCTCATACATTACCCACAATTACATTCAGGTATACCCTCATGCATTACCCACAATTACCTTCAATTACCTTCATACATTACCCACAATTACCTTCAATTACCTCATACATACAAGCCTTGGTGTGTATGCCTGACGGTAACTGTTAGTATGAACCACAAATTTTCTGAAACACTCGTATAGTTCCCTAAATCCCTTGATGTTTTTATAACATTGCGTGTAGCACCCAAATAAAGAAGACAGACAAGACACCTCCTTTAAATCTTAAACCGCTCGTCTTCATATATTTAAGTCGCTCCTGATTAATATTGAAATATCCACAAGCTGCTTCCTCCTCTTTCCCAAGACGGAATAATGCATGTGCCAGCAAACAAATTCGCTTGATGGCAACAATGAAAAACACTTTCTTTCTAAAAGTTTCCTTGTCCTATATACACACCTATATACCTAGCACCTCTTTGGTTCCCATGGCAAGGCATCAGCATCAGCAGCAGCAACAATAACAACAAACAACAACATGAGAAGAAAAATACATCAGACACACTTCCATCTCTTCCTTCACCTCAAACTCTCAACAAGCGCATTGTTCCAGCCATAAATATTCATTATTTCACGTGGAATCGCAGAATATTCTCTCAATGCTTCTTCCTTCATTCCTTAGTTCTTTAGATCTCTCTAATTCACGTTCGTTTATCTCTTTCTATCAACAAGCACGCACAAGCTGTGGAGTCTTCCACGCTGCCGCCTCTGATGATGGGTAGATATATGGGACAAACCAAAGAAATACACGCGGTCTAGAAATGTAGAGTAGAGGCGTCCTCAATTGAAATGCACATTTTATATTATGCCTCCTCGTTATACACAACCGTCTCACTCGTCCCCTTTCTAATAACGATTTAGTCTTCTAGGATGAAAAGCTTTTGTGTACTGTGTACCTTTAGCACCTTCATAATGCGGCATTGTGTTTAGGAATTTATTATTTGAAACTAGGATGGAAAAAAAGGGTGAATGAGAATAAAGCAAAATGCAACAAAAAACTATTATCATTCTAAGAATTGTTTTAAGTGTTCTTGTTATAATTAATTGTGAACATTGTTATAAACATGTTTTTGTAGTGAACTAAAAATCCTATAAATAATACCTAATTGCAGTTGAAATATTTTCATCCCAATTTTCACATTTCTGATTGTTAATAGATGGTTGAGTAGACTGTCGAACATGAAAATTCACCATTAATTTGATATAACAACGGTTAACCTCTCTCTATTCTCGCTCGTTCTCACTCCTTCATATTGAGATTCAGTTTAATATGTGAAGTGGTAAAATTTTGAATACAAACTGGCGCCCAACCTAAATTATTTAATTTTCGGCTTTTTACGAGCTTGCTGGAGACTATAAAACTCGACCTATTCATATATTTAAAATTCAAAAAATCACCAATTGCTCTTTCGCCCCATCCATTCGACTCATTCACAGCAAATTTATTAAAAATTTCAACCTAATTCGTTTTATGAATACTTAATCCCCATCAAGCCAACAAAAAAACTGGCGCGTCGAGGCTTAATATTTTTACTCCTTTCTTTTTTTTCTTTCTTTACATTCAAGAGAAGCAAAGGATTTCTTGCGTTACGTCCAGCTTTCGGTAAATCGAATAAGCGAAGCTTAATTAGCGCTCACGCTTACGTTAAGTACTGATATAAATCACGATAACTTTTTCTGGTTTTCCTCTTTTACTGATGATGGTGCTCTTTAGACGAGAGACGAGACGCAGGACGCCTCACAATTTTTTCTCTTTTACATTTCCCATTGCCGCTCTCCTTTATAAGTGAAAAAATAAGTGATGCTGCGCCACCGTCGCTACATTCCTCATTGCGCTGAGAATTGGAAACTTTTCATTGCCGCAATTAAGAACCTGTTCGACTATAACTCGACGTATCCGTAAGACATGCCAATTATTTTTTCTATTCATGCTGCTGGAATGGCCAAGCAGTTGCCATATATTAATTATGATCCTTTAAAACTTTTTGTTCCTTGAATTTTTGTTCCCACATGCGTTAATGCAATCGAACGTGTAAAAACATTGATTAATTTACTCCAATAAGTGTATGTGGTTGATAAATCGATTTGATTAATTAATGATCATGCTGTTCTTATTATATAAGGTCTTGTTTTCGTGGTTGCCGCGGATGGCATCATCAGCAAAGACTAGGCTTTGACAATAAAAACTTTTCGGAGCCGCAACCGCAGTGTTTGTATAATATTATGAAGAGGCGCGTTCTTGTTTTTGCGTATTTCTTCGAGTATTAAAGGGCTAAGGATAATGCCAAGAGAAAAACCTTCTTTTAGACAAAAGATAATTTACTCTGCGTGTTTGCAAAAATATAAAAATCCAATATGCGGTACAAAACTGCTCAAAAACTCAAAATCATTTCTAAAGACATTTCCCATAAAAATGTGCTTTAAATTTCCATGATTGTTTTTTGAGCACCCGATGTATGAAAGGAAAATTAGGACAACAATAAAAAATGTATGAAAGAACAAAAGCATTGTTCATTCCTTTGTTCCAAAGAGTTGATTTTCTTAGTAAAGTTATCTATTTCTTAATGACATTTTCAAGTTGTGTCCTTGTCTTTATTATTAAATTATTTTAAACAATGAGAAGACTTACCTATAACGGTGAGATTCACTTTGCTGTTCCTTGTCTGTGCAACTTTAAAATCGACGCGACATCGATAAACTGCTTGATCCGATTCCCGAATATGATCAACTCCCAATTCGGCCGGTTGTTTTTCGGGCATGAAGTACGCCCGATTAGCGAACACGTTTTCATCGGACCATCGTTCAGCTTGACCGAACTCCCGATCGCGACCATCGACACTGAAACAAAAGCAACCATCAAAATTGAGCTAAATGTATGAACGAGAATGTGAACAAAGAGAAAGAGCAACAAGAAAAAAACAATAACACAAAGGCATCATACAAAAGGGAAGTAGAAAATATACGAAACGACTAAAAGAAAATTAAACACTTTCTTCTTTACAGGCTTCATTATCGCGTGTCTTGGGGAAAAGAAGACTTTTTTACGAGCTGGAATAACATAATAAATTCGTTCGCGAAATTCTTTATTAAGCGCGACGGGGCCAACAATATAAGAACTTGGCTTCTTCGTATGCACTTGGAAAGTGTCTATGATGAAAAGGAAGTGGGAGTTGAGAAGAAGAACAACTGTGTGAATTGTGAGCACATAAAGTAAGTAGACGGCATTTAAGGAGCTGCAGTAGTATTTGTTCAGCATATATACATTTAGAAGCGAAAAGACTAAGAGAGCAACCCACTTTTTGGATGGAACCCAATTTAGCCCAAAATCGGCCAGAAGAGTATGTGCGTCATAACACAGAAATGAAAATAAATTGTTCAAGAATAAAAATAAAATCTTGTCTATTCCAAGAACACAAATAGTTGGGCCACGCCTCATTTTTTACGGTTGACCAGTACGAAAAGTGGCGACAAATTTGAAATGTGTTATTCTTATATAACTAAGAAAGGGGAAAAATATTTCTTTGTAAATTGACTGGTTATTCTAGTTTTTCGGTGGAGAAAGAGCAGAATTGCGATCCATGCCAACAAGAAACATTGAAGCTGCTTGTGTAAAACGGGCTGACCAATAGAAATGTTGAATTCAAATATTGCGCGCGCACTTTTTGAGGGAGTGGCTTAACTATTTGCGTTCGTGGAATCGAGTTCTTTAGAAATGTTCAAGGACTTATAATTTCGTATCTACTAAACTAAACAGTGGTGTTGAATCTGTTTGTATTGTTGCAAAATTACCATACCATATAAACCATTCTGTTTGTTCATGATGACAATTGGCATTCACATTGGAAATCTTACAGTTAAACTTAAAGTTCGTTTGATGTTCGAGTACGTGCGAGAAATGGAAAATTATATTGCCGTCACTAATGCAATCTTCCACTCAACGAAATCAACACACAACAACACAATACAGAAACCATCATCAAATTTACACATGTACATGTACATCGAGCGAGAGAATAAAATGTTATACATCATGTACGCATAAATGTGTGTCTGTGTGTGTGTGTGTAGAGCTACAAGACGACAATAGCGAATGTTTATGTTCGTTTAATTAATACAGACGTATACGCACATGCTTCAAATGGATGGTAACAAACTGGTAACGCGCGTGGTAACAAAGAAAAGACCACGAACATTATTGTTGCTGGAAGGCTCTTACTACATACTACACATAATACTTCGTGCCGTCCGCACAAAATACTGCTGGTGATGTGTGTTTCATGCTCATGCAAGGAAATCGTGCCATATACATGTTTTAATACGACACGGTAGTATGCAAGATGAGAGACTTTTATGTTCATCGCGTTCAGCTTCCGTGGGATGTGAAAATGAATCCTCTATATATGTATGGAACGGAATGGCGCACGGATGTTGCAATGACGAAGAGAGTATGTGCGAAAATTAATTTTCTAGTGGAAAATGGAAAATTTATGCGCGATTATTCGATATTAAATTATTAAGTTTTAAATTAATTAATTCTTGTTCTCTCTCTCGTAGCTTCCCAATTGCCACCAAAACGCGGCAATTTTACTATACTTACCAATGTTCACAATTCTTTGATCAAAGTCGCCTCAGAGCTATGCGCAGTTAAAAGTGTTTTAATTTAATTTATTTTTTTGTTTCATTTTTATAATTTATTAGAAAATTAACTTTTTAATTAGGTATATCTACAATAAAACGTTTAGTCGCTTAAAACTTGTTTCAGTTATTCATATAGATGGCGATAAAAATTACAGATATCTGTATATTTTAAGCGCCATCTACGAAATAAGTATACCTGTATATAGGTGTTCCAAGATCCTCCCGATACCATAAAACCAGAAGCACTTGATCATGTGGATCCGTCGTTGAAATATCACAGGGTAGATAGACTGGTTCGCCGGCCACCACTTTGATGTCAACAATGGGTACTGAAACACACAAAAAGAGAACAATTAATTTCCATTTATCGTTGTGTCGTGCTGAGTAGTAAATATCATAAGCCATTGTTTAGACTTTACCAGACTCCATTTGAAGTCTCTCTATAGCTCTATATCGGACATTTAGCCTTGTATTTCCACATTGGCTGGCGTCTCTTTTAATTAAATTAAGTAATTAAACAATTTGTTGATAGTTGCTTATGATGATAGTTATATGTATATTCAGATTTAAACCTCTGCAACGACTTAAAACAACAATTCCGACAAACGTTTGGTTCGTGACTATGGAATAGAAGAGAGCGTAGAGCGAATTGAATTTCGAACGAAGCAAATAAAATATGCACATGTATATATAGTGAAGATATAAATTCGTTTATATTAAATTGTATGTAAAATAATGGTTGCGATAGAGGCAAACATTTAAGCGATTTTAATTAAAAGGGCAATCTATTTGAATCAGAGCTCAGGAGTAAAATGTACACACGGCTTTTCGCCCTCCGGGCCGATTAATTCCCTACCCGGCCCGACCATAACCAGCCAAACTGTAGAAATGTATTCGTGTTGAAGGAACAACAACTACTTACAATTCGAATATTTTAGCAGTAAATTTTTATGAATGAATTTACTTAAAACTGTCAAGATTTATTTTACGCTATTAGTAACTGAAAAAATATTTTATCTCCGAACGTCGTATAAGTGACACATTATATTCACTGTTGCATGCTGTATAAGTGTAGCTTTATGGTGCCTCCAATACTCATAATAATTTATACTTCTAGGAGCATAAAGTGATTCGGTTTATACTCCTAGGAGCATAAAGTGATTTGGGACTAATCGGCGTGCAGTACGCAGTGGAGCAATTCTATGCAACCCAACTCGCGTAACGGTAACGGACCAATCGGCGTGCAGTACGCAGTAGAGCAGTCCTATGCAACCCAACTGGCGTAACGG
>JARJEB010025293.1:0-11976 GCA_030264535.1 Liometoxenus newtonarum
CTCCCTGATCATAGTTATGCTACTGAATGGAATGAAAGAGGATTCACTAGCATGATTACAAGAGGTGGATTAAAATTTGCTAGTAACTGTGTGTTTTTAATTATAACAGAATGCGAAAAAACATTTAAACTTGCTGTTGCAAGAGAAGAATTAGTTTAAAAAAATGTTAATACATTTTTAATCAATTGTGTGATGAAAAAAATATTTTTTGAAAAATCATTGGCTGTATTTAATAAACATAGCGTCAATTCGGATTTTGACAAACCAAGTCATTCATTTGATTTAGGTACCTACACTTGTGGCTAGAGCATTATTTTAATTTAAGATTTTACACCCATGCCAAAAATCAAATTAAATATGTGCTGAAAAATGCAAGTTCGATGAGACAGAAATTAAGTCATCTAGTTTTGAATAATGGTATGTATTACGTAAATAATAATATTAAATTCTTTAATTTTCTCTACATTATATATGTGTTTTCTGAGTATCCCTTCATACTTTTGCCACACAGGAGTGGGGGAAGCGTTCCGAGTGGTAGGACCGTTTTGGTTCACTCAGAGATCTCGCCAGTGTATATATACCTCGATGTCTCTAGCAACCATAGGAGGACAACGACTGCGACTAACTATTGTCCTGCGCTTTGGTTAGTTGTTAACAGAGCGCGCTCAATTCGGATTACTCTAATCCTTACAAGAGTTAACAAGTGTTTATGGCTAGTACAAAGTCGATAACACGGAGTGCTTCGTATGGATTGTGCGCTTCGGTTAGCTGTTAACAGAGCGCGCTCAATTCGGATTACTCCAATCCTTACAAGAGTTAACAAGTGTTTATGGCTAGTACAAAGTCGATAACACGGAGCGCTTCGTATGGATTGTGCGCTTCGGTTAGCTGTTAACAGAGCGCGCTTAATTCGAATAACTAGAAAACTTACATGAGTTAACAAGTGTTTGTTGGTAGTACAGAGTCTCTAACACGGAGCGCTTCGTATGGAATTGTCTCTAGACTACATTTGTCATTTCAAGAACGTACTCTACTGAGTAATACCGAAATGAAATTGGACCAAATAATATTGATGGCCCATGAACCTGGCGTTAGTCAGGGAAATGCAGTATTCACCAAATAGTTTTAGAAAACTAATACAAAGCATAATAATTATTACATGAGAAAATAGATAATTATTGAAATTCACAGTGGTATTTCGATTTAATTGACCAGCCGTTGCGGCACGAAGGGTTGTGTGGTACGAATCTGACGCACCGATTTTTAAGTTTCACATGATTTGTCAATTTTGCACGTGAATAACACTTAATCATACATAATACATACCTATATTTGGCATTTGCCAAATATATTTTGTTAAAATTTTGAGTTTTTTAAATAATTTATTATACTTGATTTATAAAAACGAAAAAACAATATTTTTATCATAATAATTACAATAAAGTAATTAATGATTTCGTTGAACGACTGAATAATTCCGAACCTGTAAGTTTAAATTTCTAATTAACAAATCCACATAATTTCATTTAATCCTATTTGTATATACAACGTGTTTCAAAAAATACTTAAGAAGAAATAAATAAATTTTTGATAAAAATAATAATTTTAATATTTATTTTACTATAATTTGAATATCAAAGCGAACGAGAAAAAAATATTTGTTTCTATTGAACAGATGGTAGAGCAAATAAAATGATACAATATTCTGACGAATGAAATGATGAAATTACATATAGGAAATATCAGTTTTAAAACGTATTAATTTTTTTTTTAATGTACCTATAAGTAAAGACCAGAACAATTATCACCTGAAAATGATGAAATTGGTCTAGATTGTTACAAGAATTCTTTCTCGTTACATATATTTATCTTTATTTGTAACCAATATGTGAAAATATCCAATTTTAATATTAATTTCAATCATAAATGTCTAAAAGTTATTTACGAGCTATAATGTTTCATATGTAAGTAGGAATATTGAATTCAATGCAACATTAAGTATCTACATTTATTTGTCTAATCATTATGCGATGCATATTTCAATATTAATTGTGTAAACTGACAAACTGTAAACAATGCAATTAGGTATTCGCGATCTCGATGCAAAACGGAATAAAATATCAGAAAAAAAAACCGCCAAGTCACATAAATACGAATATTATGATCACATTTTTTAGATATTTCAATTAAGTATAGCAAACGAAAGTGATAATACATAATAAATACATAATCAATTTGAAGAAGCAAAATTATTTTAAGAGTTATCATTAATTTTTTAACGTACAAAGATTTTTGAAATAAAAGAGTTATTTCACTTTTTTTAAAATTATTAAGTGTATAATTAATTATGTAAAAAATACGTATTTGATAATAATATTAAATGAGTTAATCATTTTTTTTTATTTAGAACAATTTTTTATCGGCTGCTAAATTGCTTTTTTTCTGAGCCTCTGGATAATTTTCTGATATCCTTTTTACTTTTATTTTTTATTTGTTACTATACGACGATTTTCAAGTATAAGTAAATTAATTTATGTGAAGTTGTCTGGCTATTTGTTTTCTTGAATCCAAAATCTGCCCTAAATTACAATGACATGTGGACGGTCCAATGATAAAGAATTATTGACAACTTATAAACATAATCAAACATTCACTCTTTAAATGTAATACATGAACAAGACAAGCCATTGCCTTGTCTCAACTATTTACTGAACTATTTGTAAATATGAAAATATTTAAATAAGAAATAGAACTTTTAAGAATATCATATCACGACACCATAATACCTAGTGCCCGTGCCGACAAGGTCGGAAAATATTAATAAAACATAAATCGTTAAACTCAAAACAATCCAATAATACTTTGTGCACACACGATAAGATAAGACTGATAAACATGTCATACTTGTGGTTTACATTGAAATAATTTTTTGAATAAATTCAATTTGTTAATGCTTTTTGCGTTGTGATAGCTTGAAATAAATGTGAGTTTCTTATGAAGTATCTAGTTTTACTGCTGCTTAAGCAAATTGTCGTTTCGTAGTGTCGTTTTAAATTTAACCTACTAACTAAACAGGATTGTGTTGAAATTTGAAATAGTTGTTGACACGAAGCTACATAAATTGTTGAAACTTTGAAAAAAGTAAATGTACCTCTTAGCCCGCAAGTAATTAATGCAAATCTGTTACTGATAAATCATAAACACTAAAAAACAAAGAAATAAAAATGTATAAGTGTTAGAAAACAATTCTCAATTTAATTCTCAATTCTCAATTTAATTTGTTTGCGATTTTCCAATTTTATGGAATTGTTGCTTGTATAAGAGACGTTTTGTTGATTTTCGTACATTTGTGTCTCGAGCTAGCAATAAGAGTAAGTAATAATTTTTGATTTTTTACTTGACTAAACACTTAGCAGCAACAAATAGGTTTAAAAATATGGAATGATAAATTACAATGATATCACCTGATGCCTTAATAAGAAAAGCAATGCATTTTGAGTAAGTTTATGCTCAAGGCTTTATTTGTTCTTAAAATTTTTTGAAATATATTTAGTTTCATTTGAAATATGACAAGTAAGATTATACAAGGTGTGAATATGTCATCATGAACAAGGAATGTTTAAATTAATTATTTTAACTTGTAGAAATATAAAAGAAGTTTAAAATAAATAGAAACAGGATTCTTTTTTACTTTCCGGCCACAAACCGTACGTAGGTATAGGAAAGTAAGGTGATCATGAAAAAAATTAAAGTCTTATTTTTCCTTAATTCGTGGAGATCTGTTGACCCCTGGTCAAAAATTAGCTTTTTCGTCCGCTGTGTGTGTGTGTGTGTGTGTGTGTGTGTGTGTTTGTGTGTGGTACGGGTTGGTATCGCACAATTTTTTAATATCACTAAATTTCCGTTCAATTTCCACTTTCCGATCAAAAGTACTTTTACAATCGACGATTTCTACGGAATCATACTGTATATGGTCGGTGCGGTGGGGTGCGTTGCGAATTTAACGCACCGATTTTTTTTCTGGTAATGTTCCAAAAATAGAATGTTTCAATTTCAAATTCATAAATTATAAAACTCTTCTTTAAAAAAATCAGTATAGGTAATAAATTTCAGAAATAATGAATACTTCTAAAATACTTTTCAAAGTTGTAAAAAGTGTTAAATCGATATCATAAATCAGCGTTTACAATGAACGCTAAAATATACAATTATTAATGAAAGTCAATTATTTCTGATTTCGAAAAAATGTTTTGATTTAATTTAATAAATACAAAACATACCAAGACTTATTTTATAAATAAATGCAATTAAGGAATAAAAGTAAAATGACAATATTTCGAATGAATCGACTTTATTAGTGCATGAAACTGGAAGGAGTTAATAAAAAAACAATAAAAATGAAAGATAAACATAAACAAATCGAACCACAATTTGTAATTCGCAGTAATTTCGAATGAAATCGAAAACTTGTAAACACCTTTCTAACGTTCTAATAACATAAAAATAAAATTACCGGTGAATTAACAGGTTCAGCAGCATGTAAACATCAAACTTAACATATCAACACAATATTTTATCAAGATCAACAACAACAAAACGACGTTCAATATTCTCATTTTCATTCAATATACAAATGCGTCAAAACCAAATCAAATCATAGTTCTGATTCTATAATCCATTGAATGGGCAAAATTATAATAATCGTGTTGAATGTTGTCAAGTTGAATGTTATTTATTAGGTTACACCATGTTTCGGAATTACAACATTCCTGAAAAATTATATTTAATTTTTCTAAACTTGATTATTATTTTTCTGCGACGTGAAGCTATTCTGAGAAATAAATTTATTTTGCTTATTAAATTTTTTCAAATTTAGTTTTATGAATAATAAATGTAAATGCGGTATTTTGGATTTTTTTCTACGGTCACTTCGAAATGACACACTTTTGCTGAAAAGTCAAAATTATGCCTGAAACCAACCATCCAAACAATGTTGAAATGAACTTTTTCCAAGGTCACTATGAAATGGCACACTTTCGGCATAGGTTAGTGAAATGCTCAGAGCCGACCCAAATTCTAGCCACTATCAAAAAGTAATGCGAAAAAGTATGGTAAGAAAACAAGAAACTGTTCGGGAAAGTGATAAACTTGTTACTTTTCCACACAGTTTCTTATGGAATATACCATAACAAGTTATGGAATATGCCATGACAAGTGTCTGCGTCAGGTCAGTATCAGATATATTATATTATAACAAAAGCGTTGTGTCAAAATAATTTTATAAACAGTTGACGATTTTTCTGATGGAAAATATATCCACAGAAAAACAAGTGCGATTGGAAAACATTCAATTCCAAACTCGTGCGGTGTGCAACTCTCAATTTATCGCTTTCATGTGAAACTGAATGCTTTCCAACCTTATTTGTATAGTTTCGATTGGAACAGTCTGTAGATAAATTTAATTGATAAAATTGATAAATCCATTTAAATGTATATCATTATACAAACATAGACCTTTTAGACAGTAGAAATTCGTCGCCCCACTCAATAATGTTCCTTGTTGACTCCTGCACTGCCGATAAGTGGTCTATAAATAAATCCGAACGCTTGCCAATCTGAATACTTGCCAAAGTAACGCTTACACAGTAAGCGGATCTGTAAAGTAGCTCAGTGGCTTTAATTTCGATTTTATTCAATTAACAATTACTTCAACATAAAGATACGGATAGAACGTTGAGAAAATTGAAATTAATTCATTTTAATATCGATTGAAATTTAATCACTTGAATTAGTTGTCTTAATTCTATAATTAATTGTTTTTGGCGGTTTTCAAACAAATCCGCGCGTTTAAAATTGATTAAAACTTAAAAATTATTATTTTTGTGCGTATTGTTGTTTAGTGTATTGACACACATCGAGCGTCAATGTTACTCATTTGTACACAAAACAAGTTGGTTTTCATTAAAGAGAGCAAAGGCAAAAAGGGTCCTTTTTGGCGATTGGTGAAACGATGAGCAAGTCCCAAATGTTCGAATCCCATTTAATGATGGGCAATTGGTCCAAGGGATTCACATCGGTGATATTGGAATTGGAGAAGAATGCCACGATCGATACGAGTTGGTCGTCGATGGCGATCCTCGTCGATATTCTTCAAGATATTGGGCGCATGTTTTATATTGTTAAACCGTCCGAAACTACTTTCGAACATCCGGATGATGTGCCAAAATATTTCGCACAGGTAAATTGGAATTCAAAACAACAAAAATATATTTGTTCTATTTTTCAAAGATGTTTTAAAACTTACATGTAAACAAAACATAATCGGAGAGACTTTTTAATATTAGAAGGTCAAGGATGTCACTTTTTATATTCGTTAATTATAATATTCCATTATTCTAAGTTGACTGACGCTTGCGATCTATCGTTATCATATTGTAATCATTTCTAATATTGTCTTGCATTTTTTCAGGCATGGCCCTATTTTCTGATTTTCATGATGCTGGAAAACATTCTCTTGTGGTTGGAGCATAAACCAACTCATCGCTTGAATGACAGTATTACGAGTATAAGTCAGGGTTTGGTTCAAGGATGTGGCAGGTAAATAAATATTTTAATTAACAACTCATTACTCTTAGAAACCAAACATTGATAGTTGACAAAGTTATAGAAGATTTAAAATAGATCGGTAAGGATTCCCACTTCACAACTTTTCGACTTATCAACTTTGCACTCAGAAATAACAGTATACAGTGCATTTATTTTTCCTTCAAACATAGCATGTACTATGTTCGCAGCTAAAATAAACGAGTCAAACTCATGGCAGTCCTGACGACGACACACCACGATGACAAAAGTCAGTGCAGTTTTTTTGATGATTATTGGAAACCGTGTTGAATCGAGATTCGAATTGTTTGAGTTATTTGAAAGACTTAACCCTTGAGAAAGAAGTTAACGATTGATGAACAATTTGTTAACAATCAATTCAAATACTCAAATTGATCGTGCATCGCCACTGCAATGAGTTTGACTCGTTTATTGTAGCTGCGAACATTGAGTACGCTACATACTATGTTCGATGGTAAAATAAGACTTAACCCTTGAGAAAGAAGTTAATGATTGATGAACAATTTGTTAACAATCAATTCAAATACTCAAATTGATCGTGCATCGCCACTGCAATGAGTTTGACTCGTTTATTGTAGCTGCGAACATTAAGCACGCTACATACTATGTTCGATGGTAAAATAAACGCTCTGTATATGGGAGGAAAGTAAAATAGTTTAGAATAAACTGATTAGTGACTTTTGACTCCAATTAAATATTAACAAGATGTTTATTAATAAAGAAACAAGCAAAGTATCAATTGATCTGTCAATACAATGTGACCTATCGATAGTACGTGGAAATGTACTGAATTCTCTCAGTTTCTAGATAGAAGTGTCATAAAGTTAATAACTTCTGAATTAATTGTTCAATTAATAGCACAATTGATAGCAAAAGACACAATCACAATTTATTACCGAGCTTTTTGACTCAAGAAATTTGTCAGTCTATTACGACACGGAAAAGTTTACCGTTACAGGTTGGTAACACTGTTTAGATAACAAAGTAAAACAGTTCAGTAATATTAAAGACTAAAGACAGTGTTACCAACTACCTAAATAAATCCGCAAAAATCCCTAAATTACCTACAATTAAATTTTTAGTCTTTTCATGCTTTTTTGTTTGTTTTAAAGTCGTAATAAAGTATTTACAATGTCCAGCACTAAAATTTTGTACAATTGCTAACTTTTCCGTGTATATTAATTAATGTTCAACTTCATATTAACGGTACAGGTACGTTTTGTTGATTGTATTTATTGTTTGTTTAGTTGGTGCTGAGAACATGCTGAGTTTTGAGCGGAAATTAGCACAAAGTATAGCTCTAAGGCCCTTAAGCCGTAACATTCGTTATACATTTTTAATTAAACTTAAACAACAGCCTCCAAGCTGTCATGTTTATTTAGGATATCATTCGCAACATGTATTTTTGCTTATAATTTGTTGCTTTTGTAGGTATTATCAATATTCCTCATTATTTCTATATTTTTCTCCTCTTTTATTTGACAGATTATTGGTACGAGGAGCCGAAAGTTATTCGTACATCTACATGTATGAGAATTTCCGCATTTTGGAGTTATCGTGGCGCGAACCATATTTGTGGTACTTGGCAGCAATTGGCGTCGATTTTTGTTATTATTGGGTCCATCGAGCATGCCACGGTAAGAAATTTTTTTCTTTTCATTTCCTTCTCATACCGCAAGGGCCAAGGATAAGAAAAAATCAATGGTTATTTATTTTTCATGTTTTTCGTGAATGTTATATGATTTTTCATCATTTCTGTCTATCCGTTCTGATCACATCCTGCTTCTTCACAAATACCCACCCCATCAACTCAAATAAGAGGATAAAGGAAATGTTCCGAATTGCTTAAAATACAATGGCCATTAAATCCCTGTCTATCGGAGTTCTTATATCCATTTATCCACATGTACTAACAGAAGAAAAACTAAAAAAAAAGTTCCCCTATGTTCCACGAGCGATCCAAATTTTGTCGATGTTGTTGTGACTGGGACAGCAACTTCAGTAATATTTCTGAGACAGAAATAGTTAGGCTACTCTCCAAATGAGCACGCTACGGGCGCTTTAGAGTAGAACATTTGTATTGGTCTATTCGTAGATCCCTATCCCTGGTTTTCAGGGCGTGGCACTGGCCTAACTATTTCTAGTCAAGTAATACAGTTTATTTTGTTTTTGATGTTACACTTAGTAGGAAGTGAATTATTAGGTATACAAAATTTATGAAAATTTTCAGAAATACACATATTATGGGCCCAACATCAAGTTCACCATTCCTCAGAAGAGTTTAACATGGCTGTGGGTCTTCGTCAATCAGCACTGCAGGGTTGGTGCGGCTTCGTAAGTAATTTTCTTACAATAGCAAACACAATTCCTCAGTTGTTAATTCTATAGAGACTTTTCTTTCCATATATAGATATTCTACCTGCCATTAGCGTTTTGTATTCCACCTTCGTTGTTCATAACCCATCAACAATTCAACTTGCTCTACCAATTTTGGATACACACACAAGCAGTGAAAACTCTAGGTCCCTTGGAGTACATTTTCAACACACCGAAACACCATCGAGTTCATCACGGTTCTAATATTTACTGCTTGGACAAAAACTACGGAGGAGTGCTAATAATTTGGGATAGAATTTTTGGTACTTTTGCGGATGAATCTGAAGATGAAGAAATCATTTATGGACTGGTATTCAATCAACCATCATTTAATCCAGCTCATTTGCAGGTAACTATTTATTAATTTTCCTTTCATAATCTGCTAATTAATATTCAATATTACAAATTTGCTTCTTATTCCTTCCAGACATTTTATACCAATTACGTTATCGAAAAGTGCGTGAATATGAATAATTGGAGAGACAAATTGGCAGTGATATTCTACGGTCCAAGTTGGGAACCCGGAAAACCAAGACTTGGACGGGAAGAAGACAAAGTCAAAGTGAGTAAAACTGTCAAAAATCATAATCACCTTTTTGCGGCTGTCACGAAAACCAAATACAAATGGATTTTCTTTCCACCTTCCAATTTCGACGAGATCGATCGGTTTTTATCGCAGAGCTTTTGCTTTCGTTCTATCTATTCATACATAGGCATGTATTTTTGGGCTAATGCTACGTCAGCTCATACAAAACTGCTCTAAAACTATACGAATAGTGAGAACTTAATAAAAGATATTTTCCCGACATGAAATTTTATGAGCGATCATTACGTTTATATTCGCAGTGCTCGTTCGCAATGCCTCTGGGACTATTCGAGCAGTACTTTTTGCACTCTCTTGCTCATATTTTCCAACATAAACTGCAATTGTAGCATTATTTTACTTTTTATTTAGTTTTTACATACTTAAATTTTTCTACATCCCGGTAAACGTATAAAACCTCACAAATGCCGAGTCTACCAAACTCGATGTAAAGTACAAAGAATGCATGAAAATTTGATTTCCGCAATCAAATTTTCATGCATTCTTTGTACTTGCAGGAGAAAGTTTTTGGTTGGATTATCCAACAAACAAAAACTTTTCTTTTTTATAAACCAGGATATTTTCAATAAAAGCATCCAAAATTGCTTGTTATTTTAGAAAAAAAAACGTTGAGAACGTTTTGTTGCAATTTTTCTCATTATTTTTCTATTAAAGTCGCCGCTAAGGATAATACGTTAAAACGAGGAGGGTTTTTATTTTCCCTAGTAATTTGTGTGACTGACGTGAAAGTTGGGAAACTTTATGCAAAGAGCGTACAAATATATATTTTTGGCACTTCAGGTGCTTTGGTACTTTTGATATTTCATTTCGAAATTTCAACGTTTCATTTCGTTTCAGGTGGAAGCAAGAGAAAAATATGACGTCAAAGTGCCACTTTGGTGTAATGGATACATCCTGGTGCACTTCTGTGTCGTGGTTTATGGATTTAACGAACTTGCTGCCAGACATGTGGTGAGTACATTTTTAATTTAAATATAAATCAGTCAACATTTAATCGCAATTATTGATTGAAAAGATATTAAACATCAAAATTATAAATAAAGTGCGGAAATTAATTTATCAATTTGAAAAGGAAAAATGTTCTGATATGTTCAAAATTCATAATTATTGCAATATTCTATTCCTAATGAGAAATTTGTTATATTAGTGGCTTAATAATAAATCTATGTAAATTGCCAAATCAGCTTTCAATTATTATTGTACAATTTGCGATTTCATGAAGCATATTAATGTAGAAACGAGTAAAATATGGAAAATTGGAAAGTACGTAAATTTGTAATTTGTGTTCACGCATTGAATAATAAACAACTCGCCCACCACATCAATCTGAACAAAATATTTAAATGCAAAATCAAATAAAATTTGCTTAAATCAAAGAGTGGTGGGTGGTTGTTTGTTATTTGAATTTTAAAAAAAACAAATAAATCCGAGAGAGATAAAATTAAGACTTTCAGCTAGATGGGAAATTTTCGCTGCTCACACTGTAGGCACAAAGCATTTATCATCCCCTTTGGGGACAGTTTAGGTCACAGCGGAACAGTTTTTAACCGTTTACATATAAATTAGTTTCCTGCAAATGTTTCCAACTAGGATTTAGTTTCTCTTTACGTAAAGTTACCTTATTATCATTCAGCAAACGTTTTATTCAATTCAACTCGGTCCTACACCTCAAGCTCCGAAACTCTAATTAAAAAAAAACTTGAAATTGACTCTTTTGTAGGTACATAAAACCGAAAATGTATTTTTAGCAATTTCAAGTTTTCAAGTCTTGTTGTCTACACACAACAAGACTTGATGATTTTGATATATTTGTTAATGAATCGTTTCTTTATAGATATTATAAAAAAATCTCAGAAATCCCGAAATACCCTTTTTGAAACGTTGAATCATCATGATATTTAATTTAGCTAAATAAATTGCATTTATAACTAGCAATCAAGGGTCCTTGACAGAACTTAGTCATGATCCTGAATCATGTTCACCCGTGCGACGAGTACGCCCCTGTCAAGAATTACCAGGTGGATTCACACTGAACGAATTTTAAGCGAAAACGTAAAAATGACTTGCTACCGCGACAAGTGAAACGATATCGTGTTGTTTTGTTCAGCTGCGAACCGATGCACGTTAAGTAGGATGAAGTGTGACGTCACGTGCTAATGACCTTGATATTGCAACTTAGAACGAACACCACCAGCCTAGTGTACCTTGTAGCCAAGGTGCGTTAAGCATTCAAGGTGTTCTGGCATCCTATACCTACAATGTTTGTTCCGTGACGCTTCTACCTACTACACCTACTCACTCAATTTAGTTTAATAATATTAAAGATGTTATCTTTATATTTTATTCGAAAGTAAATTAAAAGAATGATACAA
>JARJEB010025307.1:0-17310 GCA_030264535.1 Liometoxenus newtonarum
TATATATAAAAATTAAACATTAATTGAGATAACTTTCTTGTGTATTTAAAAATATGAATTGCGAATTGAAAAGACTGTGAGAATAAGCCTTCCTAAATATGCTCCTTAATTTGTTTATTTGTTTTTTTTTCTTTTTTGTTTTAACATGTAAGTAGATGTAAAATATTTACTTTTCCCACACAATAGCATCGACATCTTGTAAGTCGGCAAGATACATCCTTAAAATTTCCGTGTGATCTGACGGTAAGCATTTGCTTAAATCACTTCCAATTATTTGCCATTTATCTTTTTTGTTAGGAAACGCGTCCAATATATGACGAAGAGTTGTCAAATCTTCTTTGTATTGTTCAAAACCTTTATCTGCACAATCTGCAATCATTTTATATGTACAAAAAGTGAAGTACTTTTCCATTTTAAAAAACTACTAAGTTAACTTACCAAAACCAAGCTGCCAGTGACAATTAATGTTCATTTTCGCGGTCATATCCAATAAAGACATCGCCTTTTTGGAATCCCATTTGCCGTCAACTTTGCTTTCATCATTAATAGCAAATATCGGCGTGAAATTAGTTTTCTGTATCCATTCATTAAAAGCCCACCACATCGCCGGGCTGAATGTAAGTGACGTGGAATCATCGCTAATTATTTTCGTAGATTTCAGTTCGTCGACATTAAATTCCAAGAAATGTGTCGCTGGACCCGCAATTCTCAAGTATGCCGGTGTTAGATGTTTGATTAATTTTAATATTATCGGCCTAAATACGTCGAAATGTTTAGAATCATAGATTATGGAATACAATTTGCTTACCTGTGCGATAAACCACTGAAAAATATAGAAGGATCCACGGAAAAACTAACAAATCGTTCATCTACCAATTGAAGTGCTTTATTGTTATTAATAGAAAATTGACTTTCGTCGGCTTTGATGCAGCTCAATGCTGCAAAGCCGAACAGAATTAAATACAGTTTCCCATACATTATTAACTACACATTTATGGGATGATAACGACAGCAACTCGTCGAATAGAATTGAAAATTAATGAATGATTGACGTGTGCATAATGAACAAACAAATAAATTCGCAAAAGGTTTCGAGGAAGTCAGCAAATCCTTCATTTATGTTAATATTGCAAACTATTAAAATATTTACGGTGCATATTGCACAGTCGTACATAATTAGTTAATAACTTAGTATGCTAAATTTCCGAAAAGTTAGTATTAAGCATATTTCATTATTCATTGCAGGTACGAATTACGAATTAATCAAATCGACTTTATTTGACTTGAATTGCTATTTTGATTCTGACAATAGGAACGGGAAGTAACAAAATTATTTTAAATCTAATCTAAGGCACTTATATTACTACACATTATTTAATAATTAACTAAAGTTACAAATTGTAACTGTAACTTAACAAGACTAAACTACTTCGTGTCAAAAATATAAAATGAGTATGCATTCGTAAATTTATACAAAATTAAAATATTCATGGGCGGAAAAGAAGAGTATCAAAATTATCAAAAGAAATTCATTAATTGAGATTATGATTTTCGTGTGGAACGGGTCGAAAACGTAAGTTTAAACAAAACTTATTGCAAGTAAAACTAGCGCTAAGATGGAAGTAAATGTCGTAGATGTTATGCTATTGGAGTGACTTTTGTAGTATCCAAAATTGAAAACTTGGATTGCACTCTCGCTAAGCAACCATGGATTGGTTCCATCGTCAAAATGCATTGGACATTGATCACCTAAAAATTAGTTAATCGACATGAATTCCAGAGCACATTATTCAGCTGAATTCAGATTAATTACTTACGTTCTCTTTCGTATTCTTGCATTTCAATGGCGACTGCAGCGCCTTCAGTGTAATTGTACGATGTTACATCTTGATTTAAATCACAGAACGGGCCAATGGCCTGCGACATTAACACCCTGTTCAAGTCAGATCGTTGATAGACCCAACAACGATACTTCGAGAACGGGTCAAGTTCATCGTAAGTTACGAGGTATGATTTTAAGTTTTCCTTCCAAAATCCTATACATTTCATTTTGTAATCCGGATCACCTACACACAAATGACTTAATAGAAATTATACTACAAAAGAATATGCGAACAAAACTTACTGTATATATCAACGGGTCGTCCAAGATGATCCACAGATAAACAATAGTTTTCGTCGATAGCAATTTCTTTCTGGTCTGTATCACAAACAGCAAAATCGGAAATGTTTTGTTTACAATAAGTGTTTGGACGCGGACTTAAAGTAACACCTCCCAAAATACTATAAAATCATAAAATTTTAGTTTGGTTTTATATATATAAAAAAAAATGAATATTATTACCGTGTTTCGAATGGTACATCTCCCCTTTGTGTAAAATTAAACTTTCCAGCCACAGGACACTTCACAGCAACGGGATGCTTAGCCAAATACAAATCATACTTCCACTTTTCCTTATTGGGAAATTGTACCCACGAACACACCGTCGAGAAATCATCCTTGATAACAGCAATGCCTCTTCTATATCTGATAACATTATGATGTTGTGGTACGAAGTCGAAACAAACGTAATCTTTTTGACAGCCATCGACTGTAAGTCGTGCCATCATTACTCGAGTATCTCGTTTTTCTCTACAAACGTACGTTGTACTTCTGTAACGTCCTTCGTCAGGATACCAAGTTTCAATGATATGCGTTTCGTTAATAAAGATATCGGCGTCAATATTAGCGGTGTTGATCCATTCACCAGTAAAATTTTGTGGTAAACGACAACTTGGTTCAACTACTTCTCTTTTAACTATAAATTTATTTGCTTAGTACAATAATAGCACAGTAAGAAATTGACAATTAGTCAAAAAAAAAAATTAATTACCTGGTGTAATGCGTAATCTCTCCGGAGATTTTTCAACGGTTTTCAAGGTGTTGCATTCGGCTGTAATGGAAGCGCCAATGTAAAGATCGTCATCACGATTTTTGAGGAAGCATCGATATTTTTCATCTTTACGCGATTCCTTTGTGTTTACCACAGCAAAATAGTGATTCTTCTCGACAAACCAATCGCCCAAACAACTATATTCCACAACTAGAATAATATTTTAGATTTTAACTAAATCATGTTGTTCTCTCGTTAAGTATTTTTGCGTTACACATACCACCATCAAATGTTCCAGTCATCCCTTCACACTTCTTGTAAGTTATATTAAACTTTTGATTAGCAATGGGAAATTGTGAACCAGCAATTTGACATGATTTAATTTGTGCATCTGGATGATTGCATTCTCCAGTAAATTTAAATCGATTCTGATATGCAAAGTTCCAAACGCCTTCCAAAGATGATCGGCAATTAACAGCTACAGGCGTTTCAGCGAACAATGTGATCAATTGTTGGTCAGGTTGGAGTTCTCTGCAAACATTTTCAATGCTTGGATCTTGCCCATAAGGCAAACTTAAACACGAAGCTAAAAAAAAAAAGGATAAATTCATAGTTAATCTCGTACTTATATTTATTTTGTATTTGTAACTTACTCTCAATCTTTTCGATAACATTAACAGTTCGAATCATAAACTTAACACATGTATAGCACTTGTTATTCTTGAACACAACCGTGTAATTGACTTTGTAATCATCCCTGATTGTTACACAAAATCCTCGATGGCTCATACTGTTTGCATCAATCACGCTGAGGGTGTTTTGTCCATTTTCCCATGAAAACCACGAACCTCTTACAATGTGTGGTATGCTACAGTCTCCATTAATTTGTTCAGCTACGAAAATATAATTATAATTAGAAGAATTATTATTGGTAGAGTTACGAACTATGTTGATGTTTTAATGTTTAGTTGTTGGCTTACCATATAATAGAATAAAAATTGATATAAGGCACAAATTACCATACATTTTGGTTTGTTATTGATCACGGGCGGGCACACCTACTACATGCATTTATTTATTAGAACTAGCTGCCAGAGGCCCATGTAAACCATGACCTTCATACAGGTGGTTCCCTGTTGGTTTCCGAAGGCGTCTATAGACGCTTGGGTTTTCACTACTTAATATTTGCGCAGTTTTATATTTCGTAGCCATTTTCACTAAACTTGTACGGATTTATCTGCGCAGTTTTACCCGAATAAAATTAGGCCGCCTATAGGAGTCTTACACCGAATTTACTCGATGCTCGATCAGGGACAAATTTATTTCAGGCAACCCACTATTCACGTTTTTTCAACATTTCCATTGCCCTCCTTTCCTGTATTTACTCTCTCTCACTCTCTCTCTCTCTCAAACACGTTGAATGAACGAGTGAAACTAGGGTTGCCTAGTAAATCATGTCCTGGCAGTTAAAAGCAAGTTTAAAAAACAATTTTAATTCTTAATTTATAGTTATCATTATTCTTCTTGAAAACATTCACGTCAGCCGCTACTGGACACTGGAGACTGTCACTGTTAAAAAAGGACATAAATATGGAAAGATTTAAGAAGAAACCCGGAATGCTGATTTGAAGTGTAAGCACCTTTTCGTTAATAATTAATTATTGCAATATTTTGGATTACTAAACAAACCGAAACCTGAACCTTATTAAAAAATTTTCTTGTTGTCTCAGATTCAACATCTTCGATTCGGTGGTTTTAGTTTTATTACGGAAGGATCCATGCCATCTTATTTGATATGAGTTTAGTTCTGACGATTCATTTTTCGTTTTGGAATATCTACTGAGTAATTCGATTTCTTCAGTATTCTCTTCTGGAACCAGATATCATTTCGTAAAGTCCACCTGATGAAGAAGTCTTCGAAGAAGACAATCGCACGAGTGGAACAGGTATAAATTAAATTCAGTAACAACAAAGTCCTTTTATCTTTGATTAAGCTTTGTTTAAAATTGAAACGATTTTGTTTTGGAGTCAATAACTGTGTACATGTCAAACACAGTGTGACCTTATTTGGGTCTGGATCTGGAAATGAAACAACAATTCAACCGTTCGCTAATTCTGCTCAGCCGCGACATCTAATATCAAATGCTTTCGAACAAGCGAACTTAATTTTTGCCATGAGACGATTATAGAAGTTTTCCTTACATTTTCACAAAGTACAAAGCTAGCTGTGTACCGAACTTCGAACACAGGATGCGCTAGTTTCCAGAAACTCTACAGCAAAAGATTTTTTCAATATATTTTCCTAACATTTTGTTGAGTTTGCCATTTATAAAATGCTAGTAATGCCCTTCTTTATTTTAACTATAAATTAATTTGGAAAATTAAAACTTCAATTTTTCATTTTACTTTTACATAAATATTTTGGAGTTTCACTCATGAAAGAAACACCGAGAATGATGAAGTTTGCATTTTGACCAAACTTCTAGTGTTCTCACCACGTCCTGTTTTCCAACGAGAATACCACTTTGGCTGGGCTTCGTAATTATCTTATATACGCGAAACAATCAAGATTTCACGTCGAGATTGCTTCTATATATAGGTACCTAAGGAATGAAAAACCCGACGGCAACGAAAATAGAACTTTTTATCATAAAAACATGAAAACGCTGCACCAAATCTAAATTTAAGTAAGTAACTGAAGACGCATTTTATCGATTTTTAATAATTTCTCCTTTCTTACAACTTGCAGACGTTCAGTATCAAATATCCAATTATTGAACAATGAACATTCATTTGCCAAATCTAATAAAAATGTAGATTTATCTTGATTTTGACAATAAGTCAGGACGAGATCAAGACAAGAATCCGGTTTAGGTCTTTAAGACAAGACAAGATCTGAACTAACAAGATTATTTAAAATCAGGACTTTTCAAGAAATTCTTGTTCATAATTGCAAATTTCAAGACAAGAATTCTTGTCACGTGAATGAAAACCTAATGGAATGTGTAAAGCAAAATTAAATTCTTCATTACCGAGAGTGTGATAACAATCAAATGAAATAATAATAATAAAAATCGTGATTTTCCACAAATTGTTTGTTGAGTTCGAGCTATAGAACAATTAACTAACGAAATACTCGTGTGCCGAAAATGCGAAAATAATTAAATATATACGGGATGTTTTCAGAAAAGTTTAAATATAATATTTTGGATATTGGAATATAGAATTGTGTATCGGAAATGAAACGACCTGGTATAAGTTCATTATAAAACGTGAATGTCATTAACTATCGCACATTTTTGACGCATAAGCAATTAATAACGCAGATTAAGCCGCAGCGATGCTCCTATTATAATACTAGCAGTACATCATACTTGTCAGCCTATAGGCATTGTGCTTTAGAATCACGAAATATTCACTTCACATACCCCTCCTGTTCGATATTGAACTTTGAATTATCAATCTCCACTCTAAATAGCGGTGACTGATAATGTGTGGTTTGTTGCAAATTACACTCATTTTCGTATTGTAACGGTATTAATAGCGCCTGATTCTGATGGTTTAACCATTCACCGTAATCCAAAATTCTCATCTAAATTGCAGTTTGATGCCCAGTTTTTATTTTCAATTTTCAAAGCAAAACGTTCACAATTATGATATCGAGAACTGGACTGGATGCTGTAATATAATTTGAAATTAAAATTCCGTTCGACTTTGATAAAAAACAAGTCAAAAATAGGACTTTTAATTTTTTTTAATCTATTTTGCGTTCATAATAGGTATACCAATTAGAATACCGTATGTAGTTAATTAACGTATGAAATACCTGAGACAACTAGTTGCATAAAGTAAAATTGGCGCATGCGCAACGTTTGAAAAATTTCATATTCTTTTAAATATGCCTTTCTTGATTTTTCTGCTAGTATTTTATTTATACTCTTCATTCTCCATTATAAATGTTATGAAATTCACTGATTTCTCGTTAATCGTTATTTTTCAACACTGCTACTGTCACGTTCAAACGTCGACCATTTTGAGCAACGCAATTTGGGTTGCCTACCATACACTTTAGAAATTTATTATTTACATTATTTATATTATTTATTATTTTATTTACAGTTAAAATTAGCGCAAAATAGGTAAAATAGTATAAGTAATTCATGCTTTAAAACGCATTATAATACTCGTCCATTATGGACTCGGTTTTATAAAATAGAGTCTTAAAGCACTATTACTTAACATATCTACTATTAAAGACCTGAAATTGTGTCGTAGATACATACGTAAGAGGTTATTGAGATTGATTATGACTAAGTGAAAATAATGAAATATTCACCATTGAAGCACAAACGATTTAATAATTCATGCGAGTAGGACACTAATAATTTCGAATACAAGATGAGCTTTCCTTCCCGACTGAATTTTCCATCTGCTCTTTAGTTTTTTTTTTACTTTACAACATGAAGGTATGGTGTCGAAGTTTATTTTAAGGAAATTATGTTCAACTGTAGTTTTGCATTTTGCAATGGCAATGCGCCACCCTGTGAAGCACTTATTCAATTTGAATTTATTCATCTGATAGGAGAGCGCAGATAGCTGTTATATAAGCGATACTTGCACTCGGTAATCGGTTGGAGAATGTTTTGGTAAGACAGTAAATTACATACATGCCTTCCCCTTGCGCTTGCACCTCGCACCCAGCTTCCACCATTTGCGTTACTACGTGCCTCGTCTCATACTTAGTGCAAAGTTATACATTACACCTATAATTCAAGCCCTCTAGCCCTTTTAACTCTATGCTGGCACCAAAATTGGTATTATACAGTTACACAACTTGTACTTGGATTGTCGCTTCGGTTTCCTTATTCAAATGATAATGAAGTTTTGAATTGAACGTTTTAGTTTTGCCTCATGTTCAGTGTTACCTACAATTCGTATTACCTATACTGATGAATGTCTTTTCGCATTTGCAACAAATTTACAAATTTTTCCGTGATAGTCACGCAAATATTTGTTAAGAGAATAATAATCATCTCATCTTTAGTTCTTGAATGTAACATAACCTAATTTAAACCCTATCTATTGAAAACGATACAAAACAAACTTATTTTATTACTTATAAGAATTATGTTGCTAATTTGATTTATGCCCACAGCGTACTGGCAAATATATTTGAAAAGATTGACGGTTTATGCTTTAGAAGACAATTCGGGAATCTGTGAAGCCATTATATTATGATGATCGGTATTTGCGTTAAATCTTCACTTAAAAGGACACTAAACCATTAATATTATTGCAAGATGGTAAAATTTGAGCGTTTCGGTTTGAATTTAGTGCCGCTTTTCGATGTGAGAGTCCTTGTGGTGGTTTTGGTTTATAGTGGTGTGTAAGCATAAATGTAGAATTTTGTTCAGTAATTCGGTTAGCAGTATTCGGACGAGTTTGGCGTTGAGAAACGACAGCGATTGCGATATAAAACAAACGTACGCCTCCTGAAGTCCTGAATGTGCCGCACTAGGCCTGCCTGGGAAGGCTCCATCGATCCGCAAGGCGCACCACTCTCACTTCATCCGATCCGAGAGGCGAGAGCATGTAACGTAAAGGAAGAAGAGAAAAGTAGGGCCCCCCCAACGGTTCAGTTCATCCACAACGAGTACTCTGCTTTTCTAGGAGTGGAGTGGAGTGCCCGTTCTGGTCTACTATAGTCTTCTAGTTCGGTCGGTAGGATGAAGAAGGTGATGGAAAAGTCAAATTATATTCACATTATCTTAGGAAAATATGTTAGGACCCTCCCGACAGCACCTATGTGACTGGATTGAATGAACAAAAAGTATCAAGAAGAAGATTGAATCAACAAAAATGCGGACGGAGCACATCAAACATCGCTTTACTCGATAATCTTCCAAATGTTTGAATTCAACTGGTGAAGATTGAAAAGAGGAAGATTAGAAAAATCGGTTTTTTATGCTACTGGTTGGAATTGGAAATATATGAACTGCTAAATTTCATTAGATGTTGCGAGATTTATAATCGTTTTTTTTCCTTTTTTGGACTGGATAAAGTTCATAATAAATATGACCGTAAAATTTCAATTAATCATATTCGAAGAATTCAATATTTAATAAACGAAATAAATTTCGTTCATTTTGTTGTATAATTAACAATAGGTTAGTATTATTATAATTAATGACGAATCAACGAAAACTCGCTTCATCTCATTCTATGAAGTATCGTAATTAGAGTTTAATTAATAAAGATTGCAACGAGTGATGAAAATAATTTAACTTATTTAACCAAACTGTAACAACAATCCTTGAACGAAATGATTGAGAGAAGTAGAACTTGCAAAAGAGAAACGTAATGATGGGGCTAAATTTTGAAGGGTTAGAGATAGGGAGTGAGTTGTCATGTTCAGCCGGAATAATGAGCGATAGCACATTGCCGGTATCAATAGGTTTAAAAATAATTGGGAACCATTTCAGTTTAACAAATTACGTAAAAATGAAATTTGAGATTTCAGTAATTGGTTTCCAAAAATATCAATTGGTATTTTTTGCAGAAACAAATACCTAAAAAAATTCTAGAGCTTGAACAAAAATTAATTGTTTTATGTAATACGATGTAAAACTGCTGCTCATGGTTAATAAAACCAAGGAAACGCGCATAATATTGAAAAATGATTCGTTGTGGTTTCAATCCATTGCGTATTTAATCAAATATTCAGAGTAACGGCGTGAACATTTTCAAGAAAACACCATTTTCTTGTTTATTACAAACCGATTGCTTTTCATACCCAAGAAAGTATTTCCATTCGCAAGATTCGCATATGCGAACGTAAACGTAAATTAATGTTGAAGGTTCAGAAATGAGAAAAATGGATGCTTCGACGAAACGCAAAGTTTAATTTAATGTTTATCGCTTTGTTCTTGCGTTGTTTAATTTAGTGGAAGTTTCTTTGGGTGGCTTTGTGTCCTTTGTACTCAACAGGATGTTACACAAAATTGCTGAAGATAATTTAAATCAAAATATGAAACTTTTTGAAATGTCAAAAACACTTCAAAGCCGCGTATACCGTGCGTGGTATTTGAAACTGTTACATGGGAATTTACATATGGGAAAATAAATATTGCTGATGGTTGTCCAAGTGACAGAGTGACGTTTTAAATAGCGATGTATATTGGATTGCATACGCAACTGAAATTCTTACACGCGGCACGTTTAAACGCACTTTTAATTGAAACTTTATTTTGATCCTTACAATTGAAAAAATTCGTTTTGGATGCCAATTTTCGCAGAGATTGTGGTTAATAGGATGACAAATATTGCTCAAAAAATTCAAAGTGATACGATCTTCTGGAAAGCAACCATCAGCATTATTAATTTTCCCATGTAAATTCCCATGTAACACTTTGAAATACCACGCACGGTATACACAGTATACATATTCAGTAAAGTCGCACGTCCCGGAAATATTGGCGCGTACACCTTATGAATCGAATTTCTATGTATGCGGTGCGGGGTGGTTTTCAATTTTCACGGATTTTCGTTCGACTCATTCGTAAAACTCTCTTCCAATGCAATTGGAATTCTACAATATACCTACACCCCAATGATTGGAAAAGTCCTTCGGTTGTAATACATCAAATCGTGTACTGATAAAAATGCGAAAGTATACATTGGCATATTGCATTCGAAATAACTAGGTACGGGTACTCACCACACAACTTTCCGATCATGTACCAAATTTCCTCAAAAATTCTTTTGATCGGAAAGTGGAAATTATATACAAAATTTGATGACAAATGACAAATGTGATGCCATTGGCCCGCCATATTGAGTTGCACCATATCAAACTAAAATCCTAAAATGTAGACGCGAGACTGGAGTCTGGCTGCATGCTCCTTTATGTTCTCTCTGTAGACTTCTACCTCTATGGGTGACTTCAAAATGTCTGGATTAACCACTTGGATTTTGGCTCAAACCATTACTTTCCTTATCTTCCGTGAATATATTGGTCGGAAAGTAAAAATACATTTGAAAAGAATTGAAAATCGATAAGTTACTCACGAAAAAAAATTGAATTATCGTACCAAAATCAACATATTACGTATTAGCAGAAGAACGAGAGTATAATGTTTAAAAAAGAATCCTTCCTATTCCTGTACTCAGATCCTGAATGAACATGCTACATCATCAGACTAAATAAAGCAAACACACGTCGCACGGCGGTCGGGCGAAATTGAATTCTTCGAGTTAGAACGTTAGCACTTTCCTTCGTCGGTTTTTCTTCTAACATCTCTTCTTTCAGCTCTTCTTTCAAGATAGAATATAGAGACAGTCCTGCTATACATACATACGCATGCATCATATAATCATTCTTTGATATATATTTACCAAAACGTTCAAGAAGCTTCTCCTCGAGTTGAAGCATCTTCAATTCGTTTACATCAGAAACTTGTACTGTACATCGAAGGAAGGGTAAATACTCAAGTCGAAAGCTTAGCTTTGAGCATTACTAACTTAGCCAATCGAAAAGAATTGCCGTCTGAATTTTGTATAATATTTTACTTAAACTATTGCAAATTTGATTCAAACATGAAAATTCCAACAAATACCCACAAAGAAATGGTTTGGTTATTCGGTATTGAAATACAAACTCAACCTGAATCCTAATACAGGGTGTTTTTCAAAAGTGTAAGTAAGATAAGCATTAAATTGCTGGAAGAATTTTTTTGAACCTGAAAATCTAACTTAACCAGTCTACGTTTGGGTGTAAACAATAAAATAACGAATGTGTCATTTCTATAGATATTACGTAGTCGTTGATGATTGCTCGTTAGTAAGTAAATAAATAAATACCTCAAGCAAGAGAAACAAAGCCTAGTCTATCATCAAAGCGCACAATTAAATACTAGTCTTCCGCGTATTTACCATTCTATTTCAGTTTACAGCATAATTTTGTCCTTGTCATTTGAATCGTTGTCATATCGACAATACCGTTTTAGAGAATTCAGAATTTCCTCACGACTAAGGACGCTTTTGTCCCTTCTCTTTACAGAACGAAATGTATTAACGTGACGTGAGCATTCGACATTACCTATTTCTATTACAACATATTTACTACATTAGATACAAAATTATTCATGCGACTACAATTCGTGGAAAATCCACTTGTATACTCAACACGTCTTGAATTACTTAAGTAATAAGTATTTACCCTCGTATTTACTACAGGGGCGTAGCTATCATAGTAAGGCGCACCAGGCCCCAACGTAAATTGCCAATGTGAAATTTAAAAAAATATTAACACAGAATTTGTGCTACGCCACTACAGATTTACCATTTTACCTTATTGAATGAAAATTTTAATATTACTTATTCATTGAGCTGAAAAGCCCCTGAATAATTAAACAAATCAAAAAGAGGGTACAAAATCTTTAAATAAGCAACTGAATTAACAATTTGCAACGCTTATGTTCCTTCATTCTAAGAATTTAGAGTGCCAACGGAAACTTCAAACTATGAGAAAAGCACTGAACTGAACTGCGGTGAAGAGCTTTCTGTTTATCTCAAAATTTCCTGCTTCATAATGAAAATACAGAGTACCTACAGACTGAACATGAACAGCAACAACCTTCAGAGACGAAGGAGTCCTTTTGGCGATTATCACGAATGTCATTAACACAGAACTGCAAGCCCATGAGAGGGATAAGGAGATTAATAAATAATACTCAAAGCCTATTACTTATAATCATTACCGGTGTATTAATATAGTTAAGTAGTAATTATAGCTTAATTAATTATGATTATTATAATTGTTAATAATTAATGAGTAACTTTCTCAATTGAATGCTACTACAAGCACGCACACGCACACAAACACATACACACACACACACATACACACACACACACAGACACAGAGAGAGAGAGAGAGAGAGAGAGAGAGAGAGAGAGAGAGAGGACCAAATGGCTTAGTATACATTAGTCCGAACTTCGGACTAACAGTTTACTTAAGTTAACTTATAACTTTAGGAGGGTCATGACCCCTATGACCCCCCTGGATCCGCACTGGTTTTAGAAAGAGAAAGAGAAGCCATTAATTCATATTGTTAAGCAGGTTAAACTTGTAGTGGGCCATCAGTTGCCTATATCTCTGCTCTATTTGTTCCATCGCCATTCCATGTCATGTTTATGAAGCCTACAGACAATGCAGGCGTAGGACTCGTTATCCTTAGGGAGCTACATTAAACGCATTGCATGTATATATATAGAACCATTCTCAAAACGTCATTCAGAGAAACGTAGAAATACGGTAGGTAGTTACTTGTACAATAAAGACATCGTTTATGGCTGCTGTAGTCAGCATATTACCTAACGAAATGACTTAAATTGTTTCACATGAACAAAGAATAAGTCGTCTTCCGTTTTTTTACGTCAAAATCAAACATCAAAGGCATAAAAAAATCGTTTATCTGTAGTATTATAGGAGTTGGGATGAATCTTACTTTCTCTCGTCCTTCTTTTTTTGTTTCAGGATCCGTTTCAGTTTTTATGGACGAAATCATTTTCATCGGATCTGCAAAAAATAAAACACGTTTTTTATAGCAAGACGGATTTCTCTAATTGAATAATTTTAAAAAGCCTTCTTTAAAATTATTCGCGATCTTTCTTTGAGCACGTTTAATCAACAATCTTTTTTGCCAACTAAGCACTCATATTACTGACGTTTCTACCTTGCTGGTTGAAAATGAATTAAACATATTTTCGCTTTTATTCAAATAAGTCTCTGCCCTTTACCTACGGAACATTTACGGCATTTTTTCTTTCTTTTTACATAAATGACACCGAAACCCATGAGGTTCGCTTTTTCATTAAAGCGAATCGTTTTTCGTCTTTGACTTGTTTGTTCCCTTTTCTACCGTGCTGTCGAAGAATAACTAAACTGTTTGTGTCGTAATCAAGCGAGAAGCTTAAGGCGACTTTCCGTACATAACCAATACGAAAACGAAATGAAACGAAATTAATCGGTGCGTTAAATTCGCACCGCATAACTTTCCGACCATACACACTAACATTTCGTAAATGTATCTACAATTTTCACATTCTGGTCAAAATAATAATAATAATACTTTATTGTTTAGCCAAATGCTATTCAGTTACACCATTATACATATACATATACACAAATACAAATACAAAAAAAGCAGATACAAAAATATATAGAAATATAAAGTAACATCAAAAAAATATACTTTTTAAAATTACTTTTAGGCGAACGACGAATACTACGAACTTAATTGAAGCACCCTGTATATTGCAATTCTATATGTCAATTTTGACTGTTGAATGTTAGAGCGTCGCCATAGTAACATTTATTTATTATATAACAAACTATGCATCCTACGAAAAATGAAATCTATAGATAGATATAAAAACTCTACAAGAATATATTGTTTGTTTTTGCCTAGTGGCAACATTTAGCCAGTTATATGCAATTAATATTTTGACAGCTAATAGCTCCCTTCTTTACCGACCGATTTTATTCATTTTGACTCTTGGTCTTAGTTAGAGAGATATCTGCAAATTTCATTCGGACCTTGGCTCCCAAAAATACTTCTTCGGACCCTTCGAAAACCCTACTTCGATATTTTGACCGAATACATATCTTTCCTTACCCCTATACCTTCGGTATGATTCGAAAGTAAAAAGAAATACTTCCTCCATTCTATTCCGTCTTTCATGATTGCGACTCAACTCAACTCAATACATAATGTACGCGACGTGGTTCTCAAAAGACTCTTCAACCGACCGCCGTTAGCTGTTATAACTCTCTCTATGTTTCAACGTGATCTGTAAAGAACACCACAGTACACTTACACTGTTAAATAATATAGCACTTTACACCGCAATATTTCTGCTCTCTGAATAACTTACATTATGCCCTCGACGCGTCCAGTCGTTCTTTTTGCTGTTTTCGCAGAATAACGAATAACTATGAGTCAAGTAATATCTCAAGAGAAACCTTACGATGCAGTCATGAAAGAAAACAATAACTTCCCTTAGCTGCAATAAAATAATTACCGAGAAATGGGACGGACGATTTAATTTCTATTTTAAAATTCCCGCATTTCCTTATCCTCCTTCCGTAGTCTTCGTTCTTAAACAGTAGATATCATTTCACTTGGTAGTTCAAGAATCATGGCCTATTTGAGTCGACCGGGCTTGACTAATTATTTTAATATTTTAATAATTCTCCATCTGCCTCATGGAAATGAACGAACAGCTGGGCTTCTTATATTTGTGCCGTTTGTACAGAATGTTTAAATTGAACATGAACGCTGAACCGTATTTACGATTGAATCACTTGTAATAAGAAGAAGTAATGAAATTGTGTCCCAAGCATTTGCATGAAGAATATAGATGTATGAAAGCAATTTAATGTGATTTTCGGTAATTCGTAGCTTTGTTCAAATATTTTGGTTGGAATTCATAAACGCGAATACGGACCTGAAGAAGGGACGTAGTCGTTATGCGAAATGGATGTTGATCATTTCTTCATCAATCATCCCTTTCTGGTTCTCACTCAGAAGTCGCACACGAAACTTTCTAATTAGTAATATTCCATTTTGTATCTTTAATATCGAAGCGCATCGTTACTTAATTAATATATTTGTATATACGGCAGGCGAATTATACATTTTGAGTTTTAATTCTTAATTTTTACATCAATAAAAATAAATTTTACGATTGACGGGCGACGGCAAAAGGGAATCTTTTTAATTGGCAATTTGAAAGTTGCGAATTACGTCTCATTCTGTAAGCTATCGACGTTAAGGTGACAAGAACTTAAATTGACTTCGAAAATCACACGAAAATAACAAATATTTAAAAATACCAAGAAATAAAACTTTAACTTTTATAACTATTCCAGGAGCTAGGAGTATTGTTAAAATGATATATACTTCGTAGATGAACAAGAGGACGATTTCAAGCAGCTGCTGTCAAGTTAGAGAATAAGTTGTGTTGTTGTTGCCCAGAAGGACAACGTGTGCTTTTAATAAATGTCAACTACAGAGCATGTTGGGGACTTATGTAAGAGACAGTCGGAGTTTTCGTGATACGACCCAAAAATAAATTTCTTCAAAGCTCTTAAATCATTGATGTCTTCTGATAAGTAAATTATCGACAATTATTTTAGCAAACACTCAGAAATATTGATCCATACGTCGTGATTGAGACAAGTTTGCTTATAGGTTTACTTATATATGGTCATTTGCCATTTCTCATGTGCCCTTTTCAGTTCCGGTCGGTTAACTCGAGATGTTTTATCCTTTTCCGTTTTTACTTTCCGATACTATACCGAAGGTATGTATAGGAAAGTATTGGATTCACCCCGAATACTCGATGTCGGGATTTCAACAGATCTCCACCGAACTCGCTTCCCTGAGTCCGAAGAAGTGGTTTTTGGCTTGATGTCCGTGTGTGTGTCTGTGTGATTGTGTTTGTGTGTGATGTATGTCCGCTTTGAACAAAATTCCGGCTGAACCAAGCAACGGATCGGAACGAAACTTGGTACACAGGTGCAGTCCCGTTGCGAGCAGACCTGGTTCGAAGTTCAGCGAAATCGGGCGGTGAAGAAGGGTACTTTACTAGGATGTCAAAACACACATACATACATATTGCATATAGGTAATAATAAAAAATATATTCTTGTAGCCCTGGTAATTCTCTACATTTTAGTTCCTATAACATTTTCTCGTACGATGTATAGTTTGTGCGATATTAATTCCTAAAGTATCAAATTTTGTGTATTCTTATGTACAAAATTCCTGTCAAACCGCGCAATGCATCCAGATGAAATTTGGCACGTGGGTAGATGTCCGTCTGGTGAGAACCTGGAGTAGAAGTAAATGAAATCGGTCGGTAAAGAAGGGCCTTTTACTAGGATGTCAAAACAAACATTTGCGTATAAGTGGCAAAATATTCCATATAGGTAAAAATAAAAGTTGAAATTGAAAAACAAAGTTAATTCGATGAATTTCGATTCACGATCAGTTTGATTTGATTCATTTCAGAGCTACTTTAATCTTCGGGTTTACAAGCCGTCCTTTCGTTCTTTCCAAATCAACAAGAACAACAATGAATTGATTACAGCATTCGGATTATTCTTTCATTTGCTTGCAATGATTAAAAACACTGTTGAAAACACAGATCAAGCAGAAAGCTATAGCATTTGAACTTCAAATACAAAGTTGAATCGTCAATCGGTAAATTTCATAGCTGATCAAGTGCTATATTTGATGAAACAATTGAACAAAACTGACAAATGAATCGAATTTCAAATGCGAGTCGCGAATGAACTCACATTTATCAAACTACGTACTTTATATCATAATCCCACACGAGATCATTTTATATGATAGTTGGCCGCACA
>JARJEB010025308.1:0-12133 GCA_030264535.1 Liometoxenus newtonarum
CACAAGTCCGGTGGAACCATTGGGTGGAACCGTAGAAGTCACCTCTTATTCACGCTTGCGCAATATCAGATTTTAAAACTTAAGAACAGTACATTGTTGCCTTTCAGTCGGCTTAAAAAGCTAACATTGGGCCAGACAGGCTATGTTCCCTCAATTTTATATGCTCTAAGGGCGCCCGTTCGTTTAAGCCCGTAAAACTTAATCGTCAAGGCATTCTGCGCACGCGCTTTCCAGGGCGCCCTTGTCTTATGCTTGTAAGCTAATCGTCAGGGCATCTATACGCACCATACACACCCACCTCGTTCAGGCAATCCGCGATTTAATATTTGGCGTTGTGTTTTGTTATTAGAGGGTGGCGATTGCCCACAAGCGTACTTCACACTTCGGAAGGGACATATTATCCCATGAAGAAGTGAGCGGCATCACCCCCAAGAGAATTATCAGGCTCATGGATGACGTGGGCATGCTTGGGAGGTGATTGGGAGCGGGCAGAACAATAGATCTCTTAGGTCGCAGTTCACGAGAGGCTAACTCACCTCACATTGGCACTATATAACCTATATGGCTATATAGCATCGGTCTCCCGTCCAAAAAATTAAACGCTCCTGACATTGCTGTATTTCAGTAATCGAACTACATACGGTTTATTCTCGGGTTTATTCTAGTTGCTATGGGCGTTGCCTGCTTGACCGGGTAGAAACGGAAATCTAAATGCATAAATGCCCAGACAGATGCGCGTGCGCATGAATGCCCTGACGATTAGGTTTTACGAGCTTAAACAAACGGGCGCCCTGACGAATAGACACTCCCCATAACAAACCAAAAGCCGAAAAACATTCACCGGGAAAGCGACTCTGATGCTTACAACTTATCCGTCATTTCCATTTGTTATCAAATTCAATATTCAAAACGTTAAAAAAATTAAAACAATTTACATTTTTACAATATGTCATGTTAAAAAGATCCCGGAATTTGATGATTTCGATCAATATTTGGTTCTCAATGCACTGGTTTCAAGAAATATACTAGGTCTGTAATGAAACACAATTTTTTTTTTGTTTTGCCGCTATATATAACCTCAAATCTCAAACTGTTCACTTGTTGTTTGTGTTCGTCGAAAATTTAAATTCTAAATTCTGTTTTTGTCTTTTAGACCTGGTAAAATGGACTTAAAAAACAAATATAAAAAGGAGGAACCCGCACGAACTAGCATGGAAGCTATTGGAGAAAAACCATTGTCGCCCATATTAAGTAAAAAACGATTTTCTCGAAAACAAATCCCTCGAAAATCGAACAAACGTTCAGATGACCATAGTACGAGACCATCCCCGTACAAACAGCGAAATTCTTGTATACCAGTGCCAGTTAAAGACTACAAAGACCATTCTCACCACCAACCAACAAACACTATTCCCATTCCAACCGATATAAACACAACAAGCAGTAGCAGTTTAACAAATTTCAAGCAAGAAGTCATCACGAAATGTGCAAAATCACCAAAGTATTTAACAAAGTACGAATCAACCCATAGTGGCAATGCGAATGGCTCTGTATCAACATCCGAAAGCAAAATCAACAAAACGAATAAGAAATTTGCTGCTGAAAGTAAGACCGGTTCTGATTCGCGAATGCAACATTTGCTTAAAGGCAAAGCCAGACCGAGAAGTCCTCAGGTGATAACACAAAACATCGAAGTGAAATGTGCTTCCGGTGATATATCGGAAGACTCACCCGATTATGAAAGCGTCAAGGAAAGAACGAAGTACATCGCAGGACAAGAGTTTAAAGTCCGAAAGACGCACCTTGATATGCTTTATGAAAATTCCAAATTTGAGACGGGACAATTCAGTAAGACGACTGTAAATGGGTCAGTTGATTCCGATGAGTTGGCGGTAAAAGTTTTCTGCAATAACAACTTCCACAGCACTGATTCCAGCGGGGAATCCGTCATGAAAGTCGCTCCGGTACCTGGTTTATGCAAAAGTCCCAAAAGCCATTCAGCGTGCATCAAGGAAGAAGATACCGACAAGGAACAAGTGAGTCAGCTTAATTATAACGGAACTACAGATGATAATTTAAGTGGGATTTTAAATGATATTGTAACTCGAAGCGAAGTAGATGATAAGATTACAAGGCAAACGTCTAAAAACATTGTGAATGTTAATTTTACGCCCAATGTGAAGGAACAAATCAAAAATTGGCCGGAAGATAGGCGTATCAATGGCGAAAATCCGTTTTTTGGCTTTAGGGATGAAGAGGTACGCGAAACTGAAACTGAATACGAACGCTACAAGGCCACTTATAAAACGTTCACGAAAAAACATAACAATTCGCTTTGTCAGAGTGAAATATCTGAATCGACGGCGGAAAAGCTCGCATCAGGTGCGGAGTCTCCGACCGCAAAAGTCGTTTCAGACAAAAATAAGGCAATATCAAAAGGAAACACGATTGTTATCAACGGTGTTAAGGCTGAGACAACAAATGATTCCATTTCGTTGTCGCCGAACAATCGCGTGCAAATCAGTATCGCGCACAATCGAATTAGGATCAACATCAAGGCGGATAGTCATGCTCAGCCGATGAAAACCAGCACTGACCAGTCAACCACTTGTCAGTCAACCAGTGAAACGACTGATGTCGCGGCGATTGAGTATGATACCGACATTAATAAGTTCGACGGGTTTAAAACCGCGTCGCGGAAGCCGGTTCAAGTTAATATTGATAAGTTGGCAAGCGCTAAGGAGATTTATGATAGTATGAAGTTGCAAATGGAAACTACCGATAGCGAATCGAAAGTTAAGAAACACGAAGATTCGTATGAATTGTCGACGAGCGGTTTTAAGTCGGGTTCCGGTAATGCACTAAATGCCGCTGCGAATTCGCCGCGGAAAGTAGTTGGAAATAAGTTTTTTGATGATATGAGTGTGAAGCCTCCGGATACAAGCAGTGCAAGCGGAAGTAAACCAAGTTCCGTAAAATCGAAGGATTTTACAAGTGCCGGTAGCGGATTTAAATTGGCTTCCGGTCGGGGAAGTCCATCGAAATTGAAAGGTTCGGCGCTACTAAGAGCATCGAAACTCTTTGATGATTTAGACATGGAGTTTGCTAAATCTTCTGGTAGCACTAATAACTCCACTCCGTGCTTATGCATAAGCCCTAAACGTGGAGGCGGTGCTAGAACATCGACAAAACGAAGTTTGCGCAGTGAACCGTATTCGCTGAATTCGTCGCCAAGAAGTCACTTTTCCAGTGAACTCTCAGTAGTCCCATCGGAATGTCAACCATCTGAGAACGGAAAACAGGAACGAAAAATACTCAAAGCGAAAACGTCAATGCAACGACGTCAAGAGTGTATTAATTTGTTGACGGACGCTTCGCCAAAATCACGGAAATCGTTAAATTTTGCCCACTTTCAGCAAGAACAGATTGTTCAATTCGGAAAGATACCCAACTTTAATTTTGATTTCAAAGCTGCCACTGCTGGGGGCGGTTTCACGAGTGCATCGGGCAAACATGTCTCAATTGACATTGAGAAACTCAAACAAGCATCGGCGAAGTTTGATGATATTGATGAAAGGGCAACTAGAGGAAGAACAAATGAAGAGGAAGCAAGTCGTGCGAAAGTTGAGACATCCCCACGTGCTGGTTCATCGAAAACTGCGCATGAACTTATTGAAGATGTTGTCCACAGTTATGATCAGGCTTTGGAACGACTCAATTCACCCAAAAGACATCAAATGGAAGAGAGAGTACGAGAGAGAACGATACCGACGCCAGTTAGAGGTTCCGTATCGAAAAAACGCATCGGAATGGGGAAAATGAGCAAAATCAATATCATTCCCAAAGCTAAACTTGAAAAAGCCAAGTTTGCCTTGTTCGACGACTGTGACAAAAACTTGAATATCTCGCCACGTAAGAGTTATACCGCTTTTAATATTAATACACCGAAAGGAAATTCCAATTCAAATACATATATGAATACTGGGATAGTCAATACACCTAAAGTTTTTCCTCGGTTGGACTGTATTCCAATGACATCGACCCCAAGAGTTGACCGAAGTATTCATATACCTGGGATCAAAACATTGGAATTGACACCCATCAAAAACATTCCCAACACTATTATACACGCGGAATCCGTTAGTAATTCTGCGAAGTCAGATAACAATTCCAAAGACAGTCAAGAAGCGACTCTCGTCTTTCACGAGAAATCCTGTAGTAATTTTAAGCAACTTCAAAATGATATAGATATAGAATACATGAATTTAAAGCGGAAACTGGAGATTCTGGAAGAAAGGAAGACAGCCCTCGAAAAGCAAAAGTACATCATCGATCATTGCGAGTCTGAACATAAAAGGTATAGATGGTATAAGTAAATGATTTCGAATTGAAGTATATTTCAAACATTTTTCCGTTAATATTTCAGACCACGACCTGGTATCCTAACAATACGCAAGAAACCTAGTCAAAATCGGATGCGTCTACGCGATTTAGACTCGTCTGCGCAAGACAATTTACAATTGTTTCACGTTGATCAAAGAATTCTTGAAATAACCCCTAGAAACGCGGAGAACATCCATTTTAACGCCTCGAAAAACGAAAGATCTGTTGATCGAACTTTGGACGGCGCCATTGTAATCCCAAATACACGGAATACGATCGGCGTGACGGAAATTAGCAATGCGTTTCAAGCAATGAGCGGTATCGACCCACAACTGATACCCAAAGGATGGGTGTCGAATCATTACAAGTGGATTGTGTGGAAACTCGCAAGCTACGAACGCCTCTATCCGCAATATTGTAAAGATTTTTTATCGATTGAGAATATCGTGCAGCAATTGAAGTTTCGTTACGATCGAGATATTGATAGGGCATCGCGGTCAGCTATTCGGAGGATTATGGAGAAGGATGATGTGCCTAACAAAAGGCTTGTTTTATGCGTTGCTGATGTAATTCAAGTGAGTTTGAACTAGTACGCATGCGCATTTCGGGGTCCTAATTGTTTTATGTTTGTAGATTTGCAACAACAAATTTGAATTGGTACTTAGTGACGGCTGGTATGCCATTAAGACCGTGATAGATCTATTGTTATGTCGACATGTTTACAAAAAAATAAATATTGGTACCAAGTTGATGATACAAGGAGCCGAGTTGCTGGATTGTGAAGGATGTCATCCTTTAGAAGTAGTTATAGTTTTTTTTTTCTTAACAATAATGTATTTTTTTTTTTGATGTTTAAGGCCCCGGAACATGTTAAACTAAAAATTTGTTACAACTCAACGCGGAGGGCACTCTGGGATACGAGATTGGGTTATTGCAAGTTCCCATGCCCGTTTCCGATTCAATTGAAATCTATCCATCCGGATGGCGGGCAAGTGGCTTGCATCAAGGTTTTCCTTGTGCGTGTTTATCCCGTTCGCTTTATGGAAGATCACAACGGAGTTAAAAGTATTATTATTTTGTTTACATGTTTTTTTAAGAGTAAATAATTGGAATTATTCGCTTGTAGTCTGGCGAAATGGTAGAGCAGAAGAGAAACGCGAGCGGGAATTCGATATGGAACGCATGAAAGACTTGGAAAAGATTAAACATAAAGCTTATCAAGATTATGAGAACGATAAGAAAAACAAATCGAATCAGAAGGTTGACAAGCAGTACTTGAATACGATCACATCTCCCAAGACATTGTACCGAATGATGGAGGTTTCCAATGATCCGGAAAGTCTTTATGTAAGGAAGAAGTTTTCTTTGATGAATTGTTTTTTTTTTGAAACGTTCTTTTTTTTAGGACTCATTAAGTGCTCAACAGAAGTCAATGGTAATGGACTACAAATTGAACGCGGCAAATGACCAACAGAAAGAGATTTCAATCAAAATAGCTAAACAAATTAAAGAATTAAAGTTGAATAAACGCAATGTGACGCCCGTTTTAAAATTACTGCTTACCGATGCCTTAGAAGAAAGCTCCAGGTGTTTCGTTCTCAATGTCTGGAGACCTGCCGAAGAGCAAATGCTAATGTTCCGGGAGGAAAGTTGTTTGACAATCTATAACGTCCTTATGAAGTAAGTATTTAACAAGGGGCCGCGCCGAGGTGGTCGAGGAGGTCGCTCGCCGCACCTCTATTGGTTCAAATCCCATCCGGACCGGGCGAGAGTTTCCTTTCACGAATTTCTCTTGCCGGTGAACCATGGATGTTGTGTCCGTTACAAATTACTAACTTCTAACATCAGGAGATGCACCTAGGGCTTAACTAAGTGGCCTAGGTGCTGTGGCGTAAGCCAAAAATATTCCAAAAGTATTAACAACGTAAAAAACAACAACATTTATTCCTTTCTTGTAGGAAAACTAATGAACTAAGCACTGTAAGTAGAACAATGTATAAAGTGAATGATGGTTTAACAATGAAAAGGACCCAAAGAAAATTGTTTCCCATTTCCATGACGACCGATCCGTACTGTAAGCCATTATTCAATGAGTTTGATACCGTCGGTGTTGTTATCGATTTGACGATAAATGCTTTCGATCAAGAAGTCTGGCTTGCAGATTGTTTGGGAAAGTATGGCTTGTTTGAAAATTTATATTTTGCTTTTTTTTTTTACTTTATTTGTCTTTTTTAGTTTATTGTATGTTAAGATTAAGGACGGTCCGAAAATCTGTGCGTTCATCGACAACGTCAAAGTCGCACAAACTCTCGCATTATGTAACTTGATAATGCATATGCCACACAACGAATTCGGACAAGCAGTGGCCAATCAATTTAGTACAATAACGCAATTCCCTTCACAGAAATTCTTGCAAAATGCTTTGGAGATATTTACGAACGAATTAAATGTAAGTATTTACACTTTTAGTTTCGGTTTGTAACTTTTTAACTTGATTTATACCAGTGATGGCGGTGCAAATAAACAGGGTTGGCACAAGATTTCCGTCATAACCTTAAAATTTAAAGGTTGCACCGAATGCACTCAATTTGTGCTACTAAGAGTACTTCAGAACTACTCGGAGTAGTTAGAGTGACATATCAAACGCATAAATTGATGCATTCGGTGTATTCAATCATTGCACCCGGTGCAAATGCAAGTTCACTGCTTCTGCACACGTTTTTTCTGCCGCGATCGTTGATGATGACTGGTTGTCGTCTATCTATCTATATGTCCTAATTTTGTAGGATGTATCCTTGCCGAAACTATTAAATGATTGTAAACACAAAATCGAATCACTTCGAACACACATCAACTTAAAATTAGACCGGAGTTACCAAGATTTAGCATTTATGAATAAAGTAAAAACGAACATATCGGGGAATGACGATTCAATGGATGAAAATGCTTCGATTCCATCACGCTTGACGCACATCGATGTGGCGATGTCCCTCATTGATACCACCCAATTTTTGTGATTAGTAATTGTATTATCCTCGTGATGACTTATCTTATCTATTCGCAATTGATAGAGTTTGAAAAAGTTGACTAAGTCAAGCGGTAAATGTTTTCATTGATTAATTTAATTTATTATGCTTATATTGTACTACCGGAATGAAAATTATAGCAAAAAGTTTACTAATTTTATTAGCTAGTGTACAGATTTATTTAACAAATTTATCAACAGATTTATATATAAGAAAAATTCGTATTAATTCGTTTATTGTTTATGAGATAAGAAAATGGTAAAATTCTGTGTTGTATTGAGTTTGTTTATTTGTTATACTTTGTTGGTTTCAGAAAAGAAGGTTAAAAATGTTTATCTTGTTAAATTAATTTATTTTATTAGATATTATATTTAAAGCAGGAAGATAATGTTAATATTAAAAAGAGTATCGTTCATTTTCCTTCCTCTTCGCGTCATAGTCTCTTGTTGAAGTTACGCATGCGTTTGTCGTGCCTTCGCGCGTGCACTGCAAAGTTTAAAAGTATTTTAGGTATTCGTATTCGTATATTCGAACGTTGCAGTAGGACTAGCACCAGGTGGAGGTCGTGCGTTCGTCGAAGACACTGACGGCTTCGTTCAATATTTTAATAATTTTGCCGGTTGCGCGTTCGTTGTTTGCTTTAAGTTCAGTGCAGTGTTTAAACAACTTGTATTTGATTTTATCATCATAACAAGCAATTTGCTTGTTTCTTCTTATTTATTAATTAATCATGGTTAATGATAAAATACAATTTGATTTGGGTGGTGCCGACTTGGACGATGGGAAGTACAAAAGTTATTTCGCGCGTTCGATGGCAGTTAATTCGCAATACAGGGAGAACAAATGCATTTCGTTAGGCATGGGTATGGCCAACATCAATGGGAATGGAAATGGACAGCTGCAAACAGCTGAAATACACAAAGCTATTGGCAACGGGAACGGGAACTTTTCAGTTAAAGAGACGAATAATTTACATCATCCGGCGACTTGCAGCTCCAGCAGCAGCAGCACGGAACCACCTGAAGTCGTCAGGCTCAGAAAGGTAAGTTTCCAGCTAAAAATATACTTGTAACAAAAAGCAAAAAAAACAAAAACAAAAGTTCGGAATGCGCATAAAACCATAATCAACTTTGTGTGTGGAATTGGTGGAATCTACTTTTAGATAAATAACATTTATTTTTGAAAGCTTTAAAGATGAGAGCTACCTCAAGCTCCTAATTGAGGATGAAAAGAAAGAAGGCAAAAAACAAGTTTGTTTAGTTCCTTGAAACATGGAAATAAAGAAATAAAATAATGGGAATGAGTGACATGGGTCTGAAGCTGAACTCAACCGACGAATTTTTACTGTTTACTCATTCGTTTGGAAACTTAATGAGAAAGTGTTAAGACTACAAGTAACAAAGTTTTATATGAAATTTCGGTAGCTGAAATTTTCTTGAATGTTATTTTTAAAGTACATGAACACGTGAAACATCGACGCAAGGAAGCATGCTCAACAGCATGTACCTTCCGAAATTAAAAAAAAATATATTAAAATTCCTATTCGAATTGAAATTGATATACAATAACGGAACTTAATTCTAAAGTGAAATTGCGCAATACCGCAATCACTTTTTACTTTCCGACTATATACCGAAGGTATATAGGTATAGGAAAGTAATGTAATCGGAAAAAAAATCAAAGTTTTATTTTTCTTTGATTCGTGGAGATCCGTTGACCTTAGGTCAAAAATCGACTTTTTTCTCTGATATCTTTTTGGGTCTGAGCAAAATTCCGGCCAAACCAAGAAACTAACACGGATGAAATTTAGTATGTACGCAAAAATCCCTTCAAATAGAACCTGGTGTAAAAAGAAGTTAAAGAAGGGCACTTTACTTGAATGTCAAAACATAAATTTGCATATATCTGGCTAAGTATTGCATCTAAGCAAAAACAAAAAATAGATTCTTGTAGCACTTGCAGTTCTCTACATTTAATTCCCTATAACATTTTTTCGTAGGATGCATAGTTTGTCAGATATTAATTTTCAAAATTTCAAATGAGTCAGAGTCTAAGCGCAACTTACGCTGGCAATTTCCACTTTCCGATTAAAATTACTATGCAAACAAAGTTTGCATGGTCGGAAACTTGTGCGTTGGGAATTTAACGCACCGATTTTTTGTGGTTGTATACATCTTTATGATTATGGCTTGGAAATATTACTTTAACGATTTCTAAAATACTTAATACTTAAACACTATTCACTAAATTTAAAATTCATGTCCATGTCATTGCAAAATTAGATAAAAAATTTGATAAATTCTAATAAATTAATTGTGGATCAAATATACAATAAAAATTTTCCACGAAGAAAATAAATTTAAAATAATATGTAAAATATTAAAAGTTTAAAAGCATGAATTTCATCCATAAAAACTAAACAAATTAAAATAAAGTTCATTAAATTTACATGATTATCAACCATACGGGTTCATTAACACTTTACCTATGCGCACTTTATTTTTTATTCTTCTTTGTTTAAATAGTTTCAATACTTAAAAATTAACATTTTTAAACATTTTATTGCTTTTTGTACTAATTTGAAATTACTTTGAAATTATTTTTTTTAAATTTAAAAAAAAAAATTATAAATGCGCAAGATTTGTTTCGGTCAGGTTCACGATCTGTCTATTTCAGAACGGAAATCGATAAATTAATTGCTTACGTCATTATATGTTGAATGTTGAACCTATTAGAGAATCTTAAGTAAATTTTCGAATAGATTTTTTATTAGTGCTAACAGATTTTTGATTATTAAATTGTTCACACGTTTTTTCAAGTTAAATTTTGAAACTACGAGTTCGTACCGCACCGCACATCTTTTCGTATCCATTACGGTTTCGTAGAACTCGTCGATGCTTACATACCAAATTTCTTTCGTGTCCGTTGCTTGGTTTGCCCGGAATTTTGCTAAAAACACACACACATACACAAATCCGATTTTTCAACGGATCTCCACGAATCAAGGGAAAATAAGACTTTGATTTTTTTTCCGATTACCTTACTTTCCTTTACCTTCATACCTTCGGCATGTGGCCAGAAAGTAAAAATCCATTTTTCTTATTTGCCGGTAAAAAATAAGAGTTCAAAGTAAAAAATGTTTAAAGAAACAATACAAATGCAAAAGTAATTTAGCGGTAAATTGATATTCTTAAAACAATCAACTAATAATTCAAATTACTTGAAAACGAAAATTACCAATTTAAATGAGAGTTTTGAAAAATTGTTTAATTCAAAGCCTTTAATGTTTTTTTTGTTTTATTTTTCGCAAAAGTTCAATTGAAGCAACTTTTCTACTTTCCAAAAGCATTATCTCAATCAGAATTTTCCCAGTAATAATCCGTCAATTATCAAAGAAAACTTTAAAAAATAGAATTAACAAACCAAGAAATAATTCTTCAAGCATTCAAAAGCGCAGGGTCATGAGAAGTGAAAGTGAAAAAGTGCACTAAAGTATACCTATATGTATAAAGTTACCATTTATTTCTTTTTGATATTTTATTGCAATTTGAAATCTTAATGTAAAAAGACTTTGTTCTCTTTTTATTTAATACAATTATTTATTACGCACTTGCATTGGATTTGAACAAATGACAATAACTTGAACTTTTCGCTGTTTCAATTTTATATTATATTGCTCGAAAATGAGTTTACCTACTTATTGAGAATTGTGAAACCAGAAAAAAACTGCCAAATCATAAAATTAAACGATCACATTTCTAAGAATGTCATCAATGAACATGAAACTTGATATCTACTGCCAAATGGGGTCTTCCACGTGAAACGTGTAATAGCAAAAACAAAAAAGAAGCAATAAAATAAGGTAAATGAACGGAACTAGTCGAGCAAATACATTTTATTGTTATCTATACATACATAGAATATAATGATTGTAAATTGTAATGACTTGTGACTTTTGATTCTGCTTTTGTTTAGCCATGTATGAAAATTGCGCGTTTGACTTCCTTGAGAAATATTCAGCGTCTCGCTACTGATGAAATGTTATTTTCCTTTTTGAATTACGACGCGATGCAATAAATAATCGGTGCGTTAAATTCGCAGCGCACAACTTTCCGACCATGCACACTATGATTTCGTACAACTTGTCGATCGTAAAAGCAATTTTGATTGGAAAATTGGAAATGACATTGATTACACGATCGTATTTTTTGTTTGCCACTTATAGATACGTAAATTTTTAGTTTGACATTCACCTAAGTACCCTTCTTTATCGACCGATTTTATTTATTTTTACTCCATGTTCAGGTTAGAGATATACCAAATTGCATCCCCATACGTTGCTTAGTTTGTCCAGAATTTTGTTCACACACAGCCAGACACAAACCCACGGACATCACTAAAAAACAACTTTTTCGGACTTAGGGAAACTGGATTTGTGGAGAACCGTCAAAAACCCGAATTCGGTATTTTGACCGATCACCTATCATTCCTTTACTATACCTTCGGTACGACGGAAAGTACAAAAAAACACCGACCGTGGGTATCGGCAGGGAAAACCTGCCTCCTGACTTTTGCTCCGATTCTTCATCTCTCTTGTCAAAAACCGTTAAAACTAAAATTCATCCAAGCATCCAAGCCTTAAATAGGACTTGGGAGGCGTGACCAACGTACACCCCAAGTTGAAAGAAATGTAAAAATTCAAAAGCGACACGGCAGCGCCGACT
>JARJEB010025311.1:0-23562 GCA_030264535.1 Liometoxenus newtonarum
CAATTTATTAATACGCTCGGGCTTTACTACACTCGGCTACGCTTCGCTCCGCCTCGTGACGTAAACTTGCCCTCGAGTATAATAGCCTGCATTATGGGCTCATTGAATAATATACTATTATTTAATCTTAATATTAAGTGATTGCAATTGATTCACTATAAACTAATTCTTATATACAAAATAACAATACAATAACTAAATTCTGAATAAAACTATAAAACCGCATAATGCCCTTGAATGCTCTTCAGTCTTCAGACTTGAATCTTTTGTGGTTTGGTAATTTGGTTATAGGCAGCGATATAAGGTTTGTTTGTTTGCAAACTCCAAAACTGAAAGTGACAGCTACTTAGAATTTGGTCTATACTCTGTTCGAACGTGCGTCATATCTGAACGCGGCGGTGTTGCCGTTGTGGGGATTTTTTCCCCAAATTGGTGATTTTTGTGCATTTAAAAAAACAAATAGGCGTATTTCTTTGTAACTAACTTTTCTGGCGAGTTAAAGTGAAAGCAAAGAAAAGGTTTCGTGAAACTAATGGTGCACATGGTTCCCACCACCATTTTTTAACTTTCACTTTAACTCGTCGGAAAAGTTAGTTACAAAGAAATACACCTAATGGGGACTAATTTTCTTGGTGGGGAACTCAAAAATAAATTGGGTAATTTTTGTTAAAACGTGGCCAGAACATGTTGTAGTCATAGTTTATTTTTTAAAGGAAACATCATGTTTGGTACGGGTTGTTGTATTTACATCACTGCTCTACTCCAGATGCTCTATGCATCACATAGGTCACATACTAGGCATATTTCTTCGTAACTAACTTTTCTGACGAGGTAAAGTGAAAGTTAAAAAATTGTGGTGGGGAGCATGTGCACCATTAGTTTCACGATACCGTTTCTTTGCTTTCACTTTAACTCGCCAGAAAAGTTAGTTACAAAGAAATACGCCTACTACAACTACATATTCGCGTTTGTGACGAATCGTAACATAACCCTATCTATAAACTGTACATAGCACGTGCGTGAATAATCCGTTGCCGTTGGTTTTAAGTGTTTTGAATATTCAGAGATAAATATAATTAATTTAAGTGCACATTTCGTTTAATAGTTTGTCTTAAATAGATGGGAGATACCGATACTGAAGCGAATAGTAGCAGCAGTAGCCATGACAATTTATTTGCGTTATTTCATATGTAATAAATGGTGTTTTATTTGAAAATACTTTAGAAAGAAAGTTTTCAAAGCACTTTCATCGCCATCTACAGTATATCCCATACATCATGCCGAGGTGTTGTTCTATGCTCTATGGTGTATGCGTGTATGCTTACAGATGCTTACTTTATTTTTACTTGGGACTAATTGAGGATTTCCTACTAGAACTAGCGGCAACTCTGGCAACGCGGTCCTTCATGCGTGTAATAGCTGGAGCCCGTTCAAGAAGTACGCTCTCGATGTAGAGATTTTTGGAGAGTCAATCGGTTTTTAGTCCTGACTCTTCACTCAAGGGTTTCTGAACGGATTCGAGCGTAATTCGGTTCGGAGCATAAAATCATATTTCACATCTCGAGCGAATAACTTAACCTAATACTAAAAACCTTTCACGAGACCATCCCGATACATTTTCATGAAGTTTCCGAGCAGGCTTCATAATGAACAACAACCTTGATAAGAATATGTCAGTAGGAGTCAAACATGTAGTTCTCGATGATTTAGTACAATCATCCTCCATTAGAATCATCTGATGAGGATGAAACATTGATGAAAAATGTGACCGGAGTGTGACATTAAATCCTAGGAAAAAAGTGCGCCCCGCCATTCACAATTAGGCTGTTAGGATGCTGTCAAGGTCCTTTAAATATTCTCACTGAAGGTAAAACAAACTTATACTTCCATCCTTACACTCAGAATTACATGTAAATTTATGTGGCTGAACGTATCTAGACCACAAATCTGCGCTAACTATCTTACCTAATTGTGTTTTCCGGTTCTTTTAGTAATAATCTTTTTAGAGATAAGGGTAGTATATAGTATGGTGTATGTGTAGTTATAAGACTTTTAACAAAATGCCGCGGTATTGTAGAGTTGTCGGCTGTGGAAGCAGAGCTTCTAGAGACGACGTTAATTTTGATTTAAACTACAGAGAATTTTAATTTGGTTTTCTCTTTTGCAATATTTTTAGGTACATAAATGTTATTAACTATAAAGTTTTATTATGGCATAGCGACTTCTTTTGACATTATTTATTGTTGAATTTTGAAATAACAAATATTTACATAATAGTACAACGTAATGGGTTGTGTTTATTTCTCTCACTATAGAAATATCATATTATTAACTTATAGAAAGATGGCAACTCCACCAAAAATCAGTACAGAACCTAATTCTAAGCACTGCAGGTGAAACCACTTGATTTTGCATTCAGTATTCATGCATTCAATCATAGGCAATCGATGTATCATCTCTTTTTTTTTCCAAGGCACCAGTAAAAGATTTGGCTAATAATTCAGGCAATATAGCTTGCCTGTGGAATGTCTTTACTATCGGGAACATCTTTTTATTCATTAGAAAAATGAATTCGGTCAAAAATGTCGAAGAACGTCACTTCTGGAAATACTTGTGGAGAGAATTCCAGTTGCAGTTGGTCTTCATTCAAATTAAAACAATCGATGTCCTTAATAATCCTAATTTTGTCCTCATACGTCTTTGACACATACGGATAGGTACTTTTCAGTGTTTGCAAATAATTGTAAGCCATAAATAACCTAAACACAAAACAGATCTTTAAATTCACTTTCACATATATTATTTCATTCATATATTACTGAAGCGATGTAATTACGTACCAGGATTAAGTAGAAAACTCGATAAAGTAATAATTAACAACAATAAAGAAATAATTCAATGAAAAACTAGTAACAAAACGAGGAACAAAGCATTGTACGAATGAATTCAACATCAAGGTCAACTTTGTTTTACCTTCAATGAGAATCAGCTGTTCTAGATAGCCTACCTAATTCATTCCAACCAGAATTCCAACTTGTTCCAAACCTAAGTTTTATGTTTGGTAATTCTGTTTTTTCGGTCTTTTTGGAGTGAGTTCCTAATTACTCTCAATGGCGAGTTTACTTCGCACATTCTGAACGATCAAGAGTGCACTCTTGAGAGTGCGCTCCCATATATTCTGAACGCAATTGGTCGCTCTAGCGCGCGCTCTTGCCTCGAGAGAGTGCTTCTTGAACGCCCTCCAGTGGTACTATATTTTTTAGAAACGAGGATTATACACTTTAGAAGTTCCACATAAAAGGTTTACCATAAATTAATGTAAATGATATAGTAATAGAACTGCACTGATTTGCGCCACGACCTCCTCGAGACGGTTTGAAAAAGTTGCACTGAATCTGCACTGAGTGTTAAATGAAAAACGACGAGCGGGTCAGGACGGGTACACTGCCTACACTATGAATCAGTCAGTGCAAGAAAAGTGCACACCAGTGTAATAAATGGAATGTAATAAATGGAAAACGCTATTAGAGTTTGGAGGGAGCATGCGTGTCGCAACTTTTAAATAAAATGTCGCCCAAAATCGCAGTCATAGGCAACTTTATATACAGGTACAGAAAAATTAAGGCACAGATATAGGCAACTTAATCTTTCCGTGTCAAGATTAAGATTTTTGAAACTAATTAATAGAAAAAAAATAAATTAAACTTCTTTCAAGTTTATTAACTTATATATTCTGAATTGATTATAATTCTTTCCGTTTGAAACAAGTTAAAAAGTTATTACAAAGAATAGACTTAAATTTAGGCAATAGAAATACATAAATTAAAAATCTCAAAAACGTTCCACTGTAATGCAGCATACAAAGTCCCAAAGTAATCCATCCCGGTCCAGTGAATTGATTATACAAAGGCGGTAACTTGTAAATTTTCTCATTGTTCAGTTCATAGCCATCGCGCCCGTACGCGTGCAACGAATACAAAATAAGTCTTTGCATTGAAGTTACAACATACAGACAATTCAACGTAAGACAAAATATTAAATAGTAAACGACGTTATGGCACTTTTTCGTAAATATATTCGGAATACTATCATTTCTTAAATTCTCTTGCAGTTTAAAAATGAGCAAACAAATCGAACATGAAATCAATCCAATGGGAATAAAAACGCGAAAAACGACTAATAAATTGATCAACATCTTGCCGAAATAAACATCTTGCAATGTACAAATAATATCTTTAGTTTTATAATTTTCAACGGTTGATGAAAGAGTAAATTGTGGTATGCTTAAGGAAATGCAAGTGAACCATACGAGAATGCATGGAATTACTATTGAAATATCTTTTTTATTCGTCATTGCCATTGGTGTTGTCGAGACACTTCCTGTCTCACGTTCACGTACGAGACATTCGTTTGAAGCGTCACATAAATCGCCGATTCTTGCGTTCATTTTTAGATTGCACAAAGAGATCGTATGGTAATTAAGGGAGATGATTAAGTACAGAGTTAATGTGTTGGATAAAATTTCGGCGCCTGAAAATACCGGGCATAAATCGACGGGAAACGACCAAGTTGTTCGTTTTACCGATAACAATTCAACGATGCATACCCAAGATGTGAAAATATCCGTTGCTGTTAACTGAAAAATTATCGAAAGTGTACCTGCGAATTTAAATAATATACGATATAATTCATTTTCGTTTTCAAAATTTTGTAATTCTAACTAAAAATAGTTACCATTTCGCTTTGTTCTCAATAAAGCAATAAATGAAATCCCGTTGAAGATAATGCCAAGGGCAACGTTCCCGAAATAAATGCCAAGAATCCAAAATAAAATTTCTTCTTCAACTTGCAAAATATCTTCGTTGTTAACATGTTGATACTGGTTCGTTGTTAAATTATTTGCAACACCATTGATTAGCGAAATTGTCGTTGTAATTGATAAATTGTTAACTTCAGTTTCGGTCACACCTTGCATTGCACTTTTCAATAAATTCTTAAATAAACTCGCGTTCGCAAAAATACCGAATACTTTAAAAGTGCTTCAGTCTTCGTATTCGTATAAGATAATCGAGCATTGAGCAAATACATTCGTAGATAATGAAGAGTGACATGCTTGTGAACGCACTGAGGACTTACATTTATACCAACTCTCAACTTTACCAAATACATTTACAAAATGTACAACTACAAGTACAAAAACACAAGTGTAGTTAGTAGTTAAATGCATTTACATTTACAAACGCATGTAATAAGGCTTAAGAGAGACTAAGGAATTGAATAAGGTGCACGAATGTATATAGTGAAGCTAACTAAATAGAAGGGAATAGCACTAGTAAGTACTCATTTCCATAGCAGCGTTTAGTGTCGCGTTATTTGAACGCCACAACATCTGGTGTATTTTTAATTCTAACATCTCTTACTTAGCCCTAGTCTATTCCTCTTGTTTCTTCTTGTTTGTTATTGAGTACTTTTTGGTTTGGGAAAATGAATATTTAAATGCATCTTTGGAGAGTCTAAAGATACATTAAGAGGAAATGAAAAGATCAAGAGAGCTTAGAGTACAAGGGCGAGTGCATGGCTTAAAATTAAATTTCAATAGTCAAATTTTTTCTGAATTATTTCATCGAAATTGAAACAAAGTACATTTACTTTAATTAATATTTTTTTTAACGACGGAAAACATCTCGTATCCTTGCTGCCAAATATCTAAAGCATACAAATTCTAATTTTATTTTATACACATTTTTGAATTGCAATGAAAGGACAAAGGCCATTGCCAATGAAAAATTATACGTACTGCCCTGAATACAATAGATACTTGAATAGATAGAAACATAAATTTTTAATTTTATTCAACAAAATATAAGTAATAAGTGAAAATTCAAAAAAATAGATTGAAAAGTCTCATATTTGAAATGAGATAAGAAATGTGCCCATAGAGATATGTGAAAAGAGATAATAAAAGCCAGGTGACGGAAGGAGATTACGCCATACTGGTTGCACCTAAATGGCACGAAATTTGAAAGACTACAGTCTCGCATAACTAATCTAGTCTACATGTTTGCGTTTTCGTTTGTATGGTGCAAATCAATATGGCGGACCAGACCAGCAGTGGCATGGCATCACAGGTTGCACCTAAATGGCACGGCATTTGAAAGACTACAGTCTCGCATAACTAATCTTGTGCGTGTACTTTAGATAGTCTACATTTTTGCATTTTCGTTTGTATGGTGCAAATCAATATGGCGGACCAGTATCATCACATTGTATCAATATCGTCCCTCTAAGAATATTATAGCTCTATGGTAGACACACATCCAATGATAAGGATAACTCTATGTGTAGGCCAAATATAATTGTAAACAAAATAAAATTTAAAAACTTTGTAATAATGTATTTGTTGCAAGATATATGTAAGGAATGCTAAAACTTGCAATTCTTTTTATAAAACTGTTCAACCACCCATACAACAACACATGATTAATATATAAAATCATAAAAACTTAATAAATGCACACCAGTTATTGTTGAACCACCATCCAGATAGATATAAGAATCGTATGAAAATAATTGCTTTGAAAAGAATATATAAAAACCTACAGTTTGGAATCAGCAGCCTTCAATAGAGGACCCAATTTCTGCGCCATCATAACATTACCGGTCACTTTTAGCTTCCCCTTCATGAACGCCGATTGTGGGTTCAATTTACCAGTTGCCATGCTAACAAAGTCCTCATCGGAAATGGTCAGAGTGGTGTTTGGCTTGCTGCCACTTGGTTCACCGGGATAAACTTTGCCTGCCTTAAGGTCCATTGCTAATTGCAACAGTAAATTAGGGTAAATAATAAAATAATGTAGAAATATTTATGATACGTACTCCATTGTTTCACTTGTTTGCCATTTTTAGTAATGTTGTACAAGAAGATACCATTGACGGCTTTGGCTTTCGCTGGATCTTCTTTTACTTTTTCGATGATAAATTCGAAAATAGCGTCGCTTTGAAGAGACATATCGGCTGATGTATTGTTTTGCACTAACGAATTGCTTTCAACGACTGATTTTAAGTCCACGTAGGATCCTAGAGTTTACACAATATTATATTTTATCAGTTTTGTTATCAGCATCGGCATATATACGAATATATGTGATGAAATTATGTTCGGCAGCTCACCTTTTACCTTATTTATTCCGATTAGTGGAAGAATATGGTGTGGTACAAAGTTCAACCCTGAATACAAGCAACAAATGCCAATAGCATAATGCGTTGAAAAACAAATGAAACGAGCAAAGCAAGCGAGAACTCGGTGAGTCGGCGAGAACGAGAAGCTAGACGAGAATTCAATTGAATTGAGGTTATGTAACGGATATCATAATAGCCGCTTTCGATTTTACGCTTACAACAGTTCAGCACCGATCTGGGCTTTAAGCGCTTATTCTATTTAGCAAATAACCTTGGGAGCGAATCGCTCAGCTCTCAGGTCTTTTTACTTCCCCCGTTCCACCTTCTTAACCAAGAAGAACCAGCCTTTTTTTCGCTTTATGCTCGCGCAATCGTATGTGTGTGAAGGTTGTGTCACGGGAATCGGGAAGTGGTTACGTCCAAGAAGTGGAAGTAAGATTTTGGAATCGGAAGAGCAAAAAAACGCAAAACTGCACAACCCGGTTTGGAGTGGAGTGGGGGAAGTTGGTTGTTGTTCTGCCACCTTCCCTAAAAGCTTGAATAATGTATATGTATAACCAAAAATAACGCTAACGAATTAGGCAGACGGCACCAAAAAAACGTGCCTAAAATGAAGTTCAATTTGTTTGTTGGAACCGCAGGTTGAAGCAAAGTGGTCAGCACGGTTCTGAGTGGAACTGGTCGGAACATATTACTCGCAAATCGAAAGCTGAGAAAAAATGTCTCGAATCGACAACGAAGAACGAGAAATGTTTTTAAGGCGCTTTCAATTTACGATGTCAGTAAAATGTTCTGAACTATTTCCACTCGAAATAGTTCAGCACACTTTGCTCGAACAAACAAATCGATTATGTTTCTTTGGACGCTTTGGACGTCTTCATACTTCTGTTTGTTAGAAGGTTATAAACACATACGCCTGTGTGAACCATGAAAAATAGGCTGGTGCTTCAAGCGACAGAGGGGAAGTAAAAAAGAGCGGACTAGCTACTAATAATATAAAACATGATTTAAGAATCAAAGGTGAAAGATCAAATTATATTTTCTCTCAAAATAGAAAATAAATTTGTGTAAATATCAAAGTTCAATTGATAAATTATAAATAAATACTTTCAGCTACCCACTAGCTAATTGCCCCCAACAACAATGTACTTGAAAAGTTAGTTTTAAAATTCCAATCTCATTCTTTTTTTAAAATATTTTTGTTTCGTTGTCAAGTTACATGATTTTTTGCTATTGATAAAAACGATAAGTAGCAATGACTAGCAGTTTTTAATAAGGATACTCGAAATACCTGGGCAGCGATATGCATCAAACAAGTTAGTAGAAACAAAAAAATTATAAATATTCACTAACCTGAGATAGTAACGCTACTATTTTCAACTGTTGAGGTTTCGAAATGAATTCTGTTGCCTTCACGCCACATGTCAACTTTGATTGTTTGACCGGGAAGAACCGGTTTTACGAAACGGCACTGAAATGTTTTAATTAAAGATTTTAATTGCTGTTTAAATAAATAAATCTAAAAACCACGACAGAATGGTCGTGCGTTAACAAAACAAAATGGATGACTATGACAATTAGACATGTACAACATGTCAAATGTCAAAATTTGATTTTCTAATACTTTTGTCATCACCAACACCCAGTATTATCAGACTTACCTTCAAGGCTTTGAACAACTTGGAATCATTACCAGCGTAAGCTTGCAGCACCAAACGAACCGAAATGCCGAGAGTACATAAACCATGCAAGATTGGTCTTTTGTAGCCGGCGATTGCAGCAAAATTCGGATCGATGTGTAATGGATTGATATCTCCTGCAATAACAATTGTATACAAATTTTAAAATTCATTTAGAAGTGTATATAGAAGAGTGACGGGAAGCCGGTTTGCACCGGGTGTAATCAAACGTTTGCACCGGGTGCAATCAAACGTTTGCACCCTGAGGGTGTACCATAACCTTAAAAATTAAGATTATTTTAATGTTATTGGCGAATAACACGCCATCCAACGGTTGCATCGATTGCACCCAATTGGTGCATTCGGTGCAATCATTGCACCCTTTGTATTGCTTCCGATATGCCGCTGTAAATTACTCAGAGTAGTTACGACCTGCTCAAAATACTTCCGAACTACTCAGAGTAGTTAAAATGGGTCCAAACGATTGCACCCGATGCAAATGCAATCACTGATATAAAATAAAGTTACCGCTCAATCGGAAGAGTGCAGCTTGATCTTGAGAAGTTTTGTATGTCAGAGTTTTGTCGCATGAACGATTGGGTTTCGGAACGCATGGAATCAATTTGTTACCGGTCCGTGGACCACCCCACTGACCGGCACCAACTGCAAAAGTTGCCATTTGATTCTTCCATAACAAGCTGCCATTTTCATCGTGGCTCAACACTGTAAACGATTGAAATAATCAGAAAAATTGCGATTTAAGAATCGTGTGAATGACTTTCAACTAGCATTTCGCATATTTTCGCAGAAATTTACTTACCGTCGGTGACGATAACAGAACCAGAACCTTTATCCAAAACTTCAACCATAGTCAAAGTGTTTCTAACATTTTTCGGCGGCGAAAAGTCATCCATTACTTCCAAATATTGCTCGCCATGCAAAATATTTTCCAACGAAACGGACTTCCCCGGAACGGCATTGTCGATTCCAGGTGACGACATCAATACACCAACACCAAGTGTGGCCAAATACGTTGGCAATACGCTGAATTCTTCGTGATTTTCGTAGAGATAACGCAAATCACCAGGATTGCTGACAGAAGCACCAACTCCCAAAGCATACAAAATTGCATCTTTCTCGTTGTATCCAGAACATGAAGCTTCTTGTGCCGATTCCGTATCACCTTCACCCTCTAGAGCTATCATTAGCTCTCCGGTAACGTCTTGAATCGTGTCAAAATGTTTAGCATCACTCATATCAGTAATTTTGCCCCAGTTATCTCTTACGTTTTCAATCGTAACGTCATCGGTTATGGACTTACGTAAGTTCTTGCCATTGGCACGAATGATGTGGCATTTTCCTGCCCATCCTGCAGCTGATTCAATGATGGAACCAGATTCGGTGCAAGTTTCATGACATAACCATGCCTGTTGTTGAGCCAAAAACAATTTAAAAAAATCAAAAATTCTTTGTAAAACGTAGAAACAAAACACAACTTATGGAAAACTTATTCACTTACAACAATTGGAGCAATCAACTCTGGTTTCAACTCTTTGTATACATCTGGAGGCAGGATATCTTCCGTTAGACGACTTGCAGCGGTCGGTACAATGACATTGCTTGAAATGTTATATTTGCGACCTTCAACTGCGATTGTGCTTGATAAACCCAGAACGCCAGTCTTGGCAGCTGAATAATTCGCTTGCCCAAAGTTACCTAATTAACAAATAAAGATATATTTACATACACAATACGTACAATTAACAAACAATGAAATATTTATCAAAAAATAATGGAAATGTCTAATCACCGGGGCGCCCCGTCATTGACGCTCGTAAAACCTAATTGTCAGGGCATTCATGCGCACGCGCATAACCTATTCGTAGGGGCATGCATGCATTTGGAGGCATTACATTAAATACATTTTCAGTGGCAGTCTAATCTAAGCCATAACCCTTTTCAATATTTTTTACATAGTGTTTTGCGTTGTGTTTTGTTATTAGAGGGTGGCCTCCAATTAAAAAATAACCCTCAGGTGTGGAACTCATGAAGGTTAGAATTATAAGCGTAGAACTACGGCGGAAACTATAGCATCGGTCTCCCGTCCAAAAAATTAAACAACAAACGGTTTATTCCAGGTGCTATGGGCGTTGCTTCCTTGACCGGGTAGAAACGGAAACCTAAATGCATAAATGCCCCGACGAATAGGTTACCAGATCCGCGTACGCATGAATGCCGCGACGATTAGGATTTACGAGCGTAAATGACGGGGCGCCCCGGAAATTAGACACTTTCAAAAATAATTATATTTACCATAAAGTCCTGAGTTTGAAGCCGTCATAATGATTCTTCCATATTTTTGTTGTTTAAAGATTGGAAACGCTGCTTGAGCAGTCTTGAAACTGCCTTTTAGATGTACTGAATGAATAAGATCTGCAAATCAGTAGTAAAAATCATGAAAGAATCTATGACTTTTTATTTATTGTTAGCTGTACCCCAATCCTGGTTAGAAATGCGAGGAAAACTCTTATCTCGCAAAATACCAGCATTGTTAACAACAATATCAACACGTCCGTACGCATCAAGAGCAGTCTTTATGATTTTATCACCATCAACTACTGAGTTGTAATCAGCAACTGCAGATCCACCTGCAATTTTCATTTAAAATCAGTAAAATTATGTCTATTTTCCTTTTTGGAAGTTATGCTTTTTTTATAATTCTCAACTCTTGAACTTTGACTTACCCATTTGTTTGATTTCAGCAACGACATCATCAGCGGCTTTCGATGACTTGCCATCGCCGTGTCTACCACCGCCCAAATCGTTAACAACCACTTTAGCACCTCTGGAGCCAAATAAAAGGGCATAAGCTCTTCCTAAACCTGCACCAGCACCGGTAACAACAGCCACTCTTCCATCGTATCTTAATTCACTCATTTTCTTGCCGTACACTGTACAATATTGTAAAAATTGTTTTGCTGTGCAATTGTTGAACTTGAAGTGATCTTTGCACTGTGCCGCGTCGCTATCGAAGTATCGACTTGAACCTAAACCTCTCCTCTACGTCTCCAAATAAAATGAAGCGAATTAGTGAAGTGAAAGCCTTACTTATTAAGTGGAACTCGAACTAGATGCTCCATGTGACTGGTTCTCGGTTCAGCTGATAAAAATACATATCATTATCATATCTACGTACACTATGCACTACATACCGAGGATATTTTTAGAATAATAATTTATTTGATAAGAATAATCGATTGCTTTTGCTTCGGCTTTTGCCTTGTTTTTGTTAAACTTATTATTGTTTTTTACGTTTCAAATTATCTAACCTACCTAAAGGGCAGTCAAGGACACAAAGGTCACAATGGGTCACAATCATCTAATTTTGACAGACAATAGGTGCTTTCGATATGCTGCTCTTATATGCACTCGGGCAGTTTTTTTGCACTGAGGTCTGAGGGTTCGACTTATAATTTAATGTTGCCCTACGGCCTCCTAGAAGTTGTGTTCGGTTAAAATATTTACAATTGAATATATCGTGATGGAGTAGTGTGTTATTATTGCATGTACGGCTTAGTTAAACTGTGCCAGTGCAGAAATTGCCCTTTTTCAGATCCTGTGCATGCACTCGGCGAGTGCAGTTCTGTCCGAGTGTATGTAAGTCGTAAACGCCATTAGAGAAATTCCGAACTACGCTTGCCCCTCTAATGTCGTTTTCGACTTATATGCACTCGGGCAGTTTTTTGCACTGAGTGCAGGTCTGAGTGTTCGATTTATAATTTCGGTTAAAATATTTATATTGATTATATCGAGATGCGGTTATTTTAACTGGCTGAAATTGACATTTTTCAGATCCAGTGCATGCACTCGCCGGGTGCATTTCTGCCCGAGTGCATGTAATGGCGTTTCCGACTGACTACACTCAGTGCATACACTAGCACTGACGAGGGCATACACTAACACATGAGAAATGTCCACTAGGTCTGAACCAGCTCTGAACTTGCACTGCCCTGCTTGCACCGTCTCAAGAGACAGTGCAAAAATATATGCACTAAGTGTACATTTCGTGCCCTTGAGCTGAAAAACTCAAATAAGAGGAACACGCGCAACTGGCTGCACTGGTGATCAAAAAAATAACCCGAACACTTGTTCTGTGCGCACTGACTGCCACTAGTGCAGTCTAGTGGAGTAAGTTGGAAACACAAATTACTACAGAACTCTTCTGAGTAGTACGGTTCACAATCTGCAAATCGAAAGCAGCTACTGTCAAAAATCATCACATATACGGCGTGAAATTTAAAAATTTTATTTTAAAACTGAATAAAACGAGATTACTTTGAATAAAATGTCAATTAATCAATTCTATTGTGTTTTGTTGCATCCTTACTCCTTTATAGATATATCCTCAAAAATTAAAACTATTTCTAATAAAAATCGTTGTTGATCCAATGATCTTTGCCAAAAACAATTTTTTTAATATTAAATAAAAAATATCCTAATGGGCTTTGATGAAAACAAAGAAATTTGTTGATGACTGGGATTCACTGTCAAGTTTTTTCGCATTCATTCGAAACGAAAAACCGGGAGCATACTGCCGTCGCCCTCAATATCATCGCCCATTGAATATTGCTTGCATAACAGAACAACATCGTCTTATCATCACCAGGTAGGTAATTATCCAACGTTAAAATTGCGTAATTCACAAAATATCAAAGCGGAATTATAAGAAAATAAAATTTTCACTTACCAATCGGCATTCGGAATCTTGGTGACTTGGTAACTTGCCTACCTATGAAAATTCAAAACGCCCGCCCGGTTTTTATTTTTCCCCCAGCTTGACTTGACGGTGTTTCTTAGCGCGTCTTTTTACATTACGTGGAATACGAAATACGCGGTCGCGCAGCCAGGAAGTCAATCCCCACTCAGCTGGTTCTGGTTAACATTTTTTTTTGTACGAACGACGGTCGCCACACGTGCTCTTAAACCGTACGTTGAAAACGAAAATGCATTTTACAACAAATTTATTCAACGTTCCGCAATAGTCAAAGTCAAATCAGTCAACAGCTGTACGTTGAGAGTTCACACGGCACGCTGAAACCACCGAAACATAATTTCTAGTCTTCATTCAGACTTTGAATCCGCTAGTTTAGTTCGAATTGTGGTAAGTCTCTTCAAATATTTGGTTATTTCATTCGGTTTGGAGCTAAAATTACTATGATAGCTTCAATTGCGTGTTTAGTTATTGCTATTTGGGTGCGGTTTCTCCTTATTTGTGTTTTCATATTCATTATTCGTTTGTCTCACGCACTCACGCCACGTGTTTTGCCAAAAAATGTGATCGAGATCACAATATTTTTTATTTTAATTGAAACGTGTTTCAAATTGGTAACGACATTTCATGCACTATGCAAATTTTGCCTACCTTAACATTTTCGATTATAATATTCATAAACATATGATAAAGAAATGTAAATAAAGTTTATGTATATTCTTGGGACTGCTTTATTGAAAGGCGTTACACAACTTTCACAATGCAGCATGAAAAGAATAAATCTGTGAAGCTATTTTGCTAGTACCTGGTGGCTTTTGATTTTATTCTGTCGTTTTTAAAACATTCAGTACAATTTGGACGTATGTTACATTATCGGGTTCTTATCACTTTTATATCAGTATTTACATAACTGATTTTATATTTATTTTTAGTTTGTAAACATTTATTTGAAATATACTCATGTCTGTCCTGCCTGTCAGCCTAATATTTCACCTCGGGACTTTCACTAATTTGAATTTTTTGTTTTTGTTTTCATTCATTTATCTTCTCGTTTTTTGTGGGCGGCCGTTGTACCTACAGATAAATAATAACAAACAGTAAACATGGTACAAAACGATGAGAAGTCTAGTTTGGACGTGGATCAGGTGCCATCAGTTATTGAATATAAGAATTTGGCCAAGGGTGTCGAAGAGGGAAGGTACAAGTTAATTGGATGGGCTGCTGACACTACTGGTCGCCGTCTCATTGATGAGATTTGCCAAATTGCTGCCTACACGACTGAATCTCAATTTTCTCAATACATTATGCCGTTTGGTGATATTAGACTACTTTATAGGTAATTTAATCTTTTTTTTATTGTTTGATTTAAGTTTTAATCCAATTTAACCTTGAAAATTACTTTAATATCTTTTGACATTGACATTACATGCAATTTGTCATTTTGAGATTGACATTTCCTGTCACAATAGTGATGTTCGATTTTATAAACCACTAAGCAGTTACACTTACACGAAAAGAGAGACCAAACAAATCGAACACTTTAAGTATAGTCTATTTGTTCGTGTACAGCTATTAGAACAATTGTAAAAATCGAAAATCGCCTAAAATTCTGGCTTTGTACTCCAGTACAGTTAAACATTGTTCGATTTGTCTTTTGGAGCTGTTCAAATTATTTGTATTTCTTTGGGTCAAATTGAAAGCCATTAATGTTTCGATTTTCTTTTTTCTTTTTGATTCGTTTTGCATAGACGTCGTCATAGTATTCGCATCATGAGCGTAGGTAAGTATAGAATGTTGAAAGATTTGCGCACCAATAAGTTCGTGAAGACCAAGAGCGAAGTGACCACGCTGACTGAATTCGTTCAATGGTTGGAAGAGAATCGAGGCGAAGCCACCGACGGTATCATTTTAATTCATCACGAGATTCATAAGACTATTCCAGCCATGCTCCTGGAGTCCTTGCGACGTCACAATCTGAGCGAACGTTTCGCCAAAGTTGTGAAGGGATTTGCAAACAGTTTCGGTTTGTCTCAAGCGAAATGTGCCAATACTACCAAGTCTTTTACTCTCAGAGTCATGTCAAAAGTAAGTTTGCATTTTATTTAAATTGAAGCGATGCATGCGTTCGATGGCTGCTTTCGATATACCACTGTGAAAGTACTCAAATTCGTTCGAAATTACAAATTACGATGGCGTAATGTTTTTTTACGTGATGGTTTATTTTTAGGTATTGCTTAACAAGGAAAATAATCTAAGTTCAGCCGTTGCTCGCGCCCAAGCTAGCTACAACATTGTGATTCATCTTGGACAGAGTGAAAGGAACGAATTGGATTCGAAAGGTAGTGGCGATGCGAAAATCAACGATGAAATTTTGATTAATATGATCCGTCCATTCACCAATCCCGTCTCTGCCGAAGAGGATGAAATTAAGGAATTCAAAGTATGTTTTTTTTGCTATCACAAAAAAAGTCAAAAACTAATGCCATATTGTCAAAATGAACTGCTTTTTTTTAAATTTATTCAATTTGTTAATGTGTTTAGATCTTGTTGGATCGCCAAAACACCTTCAAGCCGGTATTTGGTGCTCTGCTCAAGGGAACCGCACCCGAACGCCAACACGCTAGTCACTTGCGTCGCTTACTTGCCGAGAACAATGTTGATTACGAACAGTGCAAGGCCGCTTTCGACAAGAGCGCCAAGGAGGGACTAGATGAAGTGTTAAAGTCTCAGGTACTATTTAAATTAACAGAGACAAAAAACAGAAATGTATTTACAAATGAAAATTGGTTTTCTCGCAGATTCCAGAAGTCAAGGAAGAAGAAAAAATTGAACTGCTAGAAATCCTTGATTGCTATTTCGATCCGGAAAAGAAACCAGTTCAACCAAAACCAAAATTCTTCCAAAACAAGAACCGTCGTTTCAGAACCAAGAGCGGCGGCAAGGATAAGAACTCAAACAAAATTGAAATCAAGAAGAATGTGGATGCAAAGATATCGACTGACGAGGAGACTCTTCCTGATCCTGATTTGAAGGCAATCAAGCCAGAGCCAGGCGAGGCTGAAGAGAAAGAGAAAAGCGTCATTCCCGAAGGCGTCCACGTTTACAAATCCGTCTCTGCTTGAAAACTCGATGAGGGACAATCGACAATGTTGATCGTTGTTGTTTATCGTCGTATCACATTGTGCTTTTTGAATTTCATTCATTGAATCGTGGAGTCTCAGAGAATTATTGCTACGTTGACTATTTTGTTCCGTTATTATACGTTTTTCTTTCAGAGTTTTTTAATTTTTTAGTTTGCACAAAAAAGGAAATCAAAATTGATGTCTTTTTTTTCTATATTTGTTAACGAAGTGGTCTTTATTATTTATACAGCTCGTTATTTTCTTTTTCTTCTCTCTTAGCTTAGTTTAGGAAGAAAAATGTTTATTGAAGATTAAGATATGAATTTGTTAACCAGTGTGCAATTGCGTGCACGTTAATTTTGACATTTTGACTACTGCATGCTGGGGATATCTACAAACTGCAATTTCTCCTTTACATACAAAATTGGGTGAAGGAGACAAGTTTGGTACGAGAGAATTTTACTTTGGGTTTTTATTATTTCTCTTTATATTCTACGTTTACTTTTACTTTTCAAAAACTTAAAAGTTTCATGTAAAACGTGATAATAAAAATATGTATTTTTAAGTTGTGATCCTAATATTAAAATATTCAGAGTTTTTGTTACGAACTGAAACTGTATTTACTTAAATGTTTAATGAATATTAATAAAATGACTAATATTAACGTTAACTCTGCTTTTTTACAACCTCGAAAGTGGACTTTCGTATCTTACAATTTTCAAACTATTTATAATTTAACAGATTATTAAACAGAAAATCATTTTTTAAATTATTTTTTGAAAATGTAAAAAAAATTTCAAATTGTATTGTAATATATAATATTCTCAGATGTGTAATTCTAAAACGTATACGTCGTATACGTTAGGCCCATTAGCTCAGTTGGTTAGAGCGTCGTGCTAATAACGCGAAGGTCGCGGGTTCGATCCCCCCATGGGCCAAATAGTTTTTTCATCTTTTAAAATTTCTTAGAGTTGATAAGTTTTCTTTGCATAAATTAAATTCGAAAAAAAAGCTAATAAATGATTTTATCCGTGACAACCAAGCCATTATTAGGTGTGTGTCCAGGCGCATATAACTCACATTAATACCACTCTCGAATAATCAGCTTGATAAGCGTTAATAAAGTATCCTTTATTCAACAAGAGATTTACTTTACGTCAAGCACAGCGCTTCCTTGAATTGAATAAAGAAATGTCACCACACGGACTGCATCTAAAACGTCATCTATTGAACGGGAGCTGCGTTCGGATATTCAGACAGAGTTGGAGTGTACGCTCGGGCCATTACTTCACTCGGTTCGCTTCGCGTCGCCTCGTTACGTAAACTCGCTCTCACGTATAATAAACGCTCATTGAATAATATACTATTCTTTTTACAGTGTTAAATAAAATTGTGTTTGTTACCTCGTCTACTATTTGTAAGGTGGCGCTACAATGCACTTCTTGCATTTATAAATTTCATTTATGTGTGATATTGCAAAAGCTCGATGCTTCGAAGCCGTAAAACATTTTTAATTGCATTTTAATTGGCATCGTAATTGTTAATGCTCTTCAATGGTTAGTATTGTTACGCGTGTTAGCAAGCGATTTGGCATATTATTCGCCCTATTAGTTTGATTTTACATCATAAATTCGGACAGTTAAAGTTTAAAGTTTCTTTATTTTTAAAATATTAATATGAAGGTCCAATTTTGTTAATTAACTTAGACATAATGCAAATGAGCAAGAAATTTTCATTTGTTAAAACTTTCAGTTTCAACTACAAAAAATACCAACAAAGCAGTCAAAAAAAAAAACAAAACATATACAAAGTAGAAACTGGAACAAAACTAAAAATGATGACTAGCGAAGCAAAATTATTATCTAATCAACTCTGTTCGGGATTTTACTTTGTAATTTATAATTCACTAATAAGTCAACGGTAATTATAAACGGTTTATCTGCTTTTCTAATAGCTACTGGAAACTGGAAAGCTCGATTTGTTGAACATCCCAAACCGAAACCCAGCAGACTTTATCGAAATTTTCGGAATGATAATTAATGAAACTAATTATTTTTACATTTTCCTCTTTTCCAGTAGGTATTTATAAATTTCCATACTTTCCTTTCCTTTCCTCACACTTTCCAGCTAAAGTCCGTGGAAGTCTTAACGCAAAAAGGAATGCAAGAAAGAAAACAGAAGAAGAGAAGATACAAGAATCAACGAAACTCAATAACCAAAAAACGAAATGAAAAACGTTTTTTTTTTAGGTTTTGCAAGATTTTCTAACTTGCAATCTGTAGATAGTATTCAAACAAGTCACAAGTGATCACGTAATATACGTTTAACGTTGTTGTGTGCACTATACGAATAAATAAATAACTACAATATATACAAACATAGCTAAAACTTTTAGAAAGTTCTCCTTTTGAAACAAGAAAACTTACTATCAAATTTATCAAAATTATTCCAGTATTTTTTGTTTTTGTTATCCGTTCATTTGACTTTTTGAATCAAAGCGCAAGGCGAAAACTGATAAACGAGCAAAAAAATCTATTCAAAATCTTGTATTTTTGGAAATTTGTGTACACTTAAGGTGCGTTTTATTGCGAACGAAAGTTACAAACGTGAGAATTAAATGCAATTGAATTTTTAAATAATTTTGGCATATAATTTATGAGTGACTGTAAAAAAAATGTCAGTTTAGCGAGTTTATATGCAGATCCTTACAACATATCCTGATTTGTTTGTTATAATGCATTTACGAAAATTCTTCGATCCATGTTGTATGTTTCGAAAATTTCAGAAGCACAAATCTTTACGAGCTAAAACTTAACCTCAAACCATACAATTTCATTGCTTTCAGCGTCTCAATCGAAAGGATAGAAAAGTTGCACTCCAGCGAGTGAAATGCAATAAAATACAGTTCATTCCCTTCAGTTAGCGTTTCTATACCCCATTCCAAATGAGAATGGAGCAGATGTCGCTGCGGACACAGCCCGTTTTACACAAGCACAGTTTGGGGATTTGGACGGCTCTTCATGTACGTTTGGCAAGTTGCCTATATCGTTATTCTTAAAAAATAAGCATTAAATGCCATCACTCTTTGCCCACTTCGAATATGCGTTTACCTCGAGGATTTTGTATAATACACAATGGGCCAGATATCTCTGCCATGTTTGCAAAAATCATACAATGATGCATTTTGATTAATAAATATTAAAAATTTGACATAAACTTAAAATATAAAGTGTCAAGAGTTGTCAGAGTTTTTATGCCTGTATAAACTGGGTTTGTGTTTGAACCAATCGGATGCATGGAAATTGTTTCTCTTATTTTCCCAATCCATTATTCTTATTTGGAATGGAGTATAGGGCCTACGATAATCATAATCCGGCCCTGCCTAAATAGTTTTGTACGTTTTAAGTTTTAAGTTTGTTATTAACAGTTGTCAAGTGTTTTAGTTGCAATATTTAATTGTATAATGAAATATTTTAATAAGGCTAAGTGTCCACTATTAGAGTTTTTTCGGTAGAGTTAGAGAAAACTCTCGCGTAGAGAAGTGTGTACACCCTATAAAGCTCTACACTAGCGCTCTATTCACGCTCTACGCGAGAGTTCTCTGGCCTGAAAAACTCTATAGTGGACACTTAGCTTAAGTATGAAATTTCAGAGAGAAAATGTTTGTTAATTAATGTAATAAAACAAAATGGCTTACTTCAGCTCCCAATTCAAGTAGAGTTTCAATGAGAACAGCAGTCTGAATGGTCATATGAAGACAACCAGCAATTCGGGCACCTTTAAGTGGCTTGCTAGCTCCGTATTTCTTCCTTAGCGCCATCAATCCAGGCATTTCATTTTCAGCCAAAGCGATTTCTTTACGCCCCCAATCCGCCAACTTCAAGTCGGCTGTGAAATAATTAACATTCGAAACAATAAAAATCTAACATTAAAAACGTAGAAACTAACTTAACCTCAATTGCATACTGCAACGCAACACACGTGCAGACTCATAATAAATTGTAATTAAGTTATAATTATTTATAATAAGTTTTAATGACATACTTACCAACTTTGAATGCTGGTTTGTTTGGCATTTTGTTGTTTCGTTATCCTTTATGCGGGTCCTTGATCAATTGGCTGCCGCTGCACCACGTTTAACGCCGGTCGCCGGATGGAAGTAAAGTAAATTATTTCAGAAACAACCGCCGATTATGTATAATTGCTTGTGCGCCTGCGTGAATAGAGCATGTGTTTAATTAAAATTTTAAAATCCAAACCGCACCAACGGGATACTGGGGCAGCGGAACGGTTGCGGGAGCGACGCGGGACCGACGCGGGATCAAATCATATGGCGAGATATAAAGCGGCCCATACACTTTCAAGCTAGTCGTCAACTTGCGATGTTAAAGACTAGGTCAGCGTTTCTCAAACTTTCGTATTTCGCGCCTCCCTTTTTGACCTTCAGTAATTCTGCGCCCCGCTGCATAAAATAGAAGAGTATAAAGGCACTTGACTGAAATTTTTATTGGTGACCAAAAAAAAGCTCTCAAGCGAGCGCACCTTGTGATCTCAGGTGACCAAAAAAAAGCATAATGCTTTCAGTGTTTATGTGTTTACAAAAATAAAGCTGATACTTTGATTTTGTTCATTTATTTCGTTTATTTTCGGCGCACACTTTGAGAAACGCTGCTATACAGTGTGGATGTTTAATTTACATCCCAAATCCCATAGATTTGAATCTCTTAATAGCAATGTACATGTAATCGAAACCAAATGCGTTATTACAGGAACCCTGTAATATGATAGAGGCTAATGTATAATAGGTTTACAATATATTAATTCCGCAGAGCCCGAAGGAATGATCCAAAACAAGTTATTTCGGGTTGATAGGTATCAGTGAGCATTGTACTTATTCCTTTGAATCGAGGTAAAAATACGCCACTTTAATTATTCTCGAGTTTATAATTCAAAATTACTAACTTCTTTATAAAAATATTTGATAATGATGCTTAATTCTCAAATTCTGGTTGTGAAATGATGCGACTAGTTTCTCCTATTGAAAGGCATCTTCAGGCGTAATATAACTCAGATTCAAAAAAAAAGGTTCAACTGATTCAAAATTTGGTTCGGGTTAGTTTGGTTTGGGTCCGACAGCAAAAATTAATTTACTTTTTTACTCGTGACACACCGTCGGGGATTCGCTGGTGACATGTACGTACACATGTACACCTTATCCTGTTTTGATTGTGTCACTTTATGTTAATTTTTGATTTTTGCTCTCGGGTATTTCCAAGTTTTGAACCAGTTTAACCATTGTTTGAATCTTACTTAGTTGTATTACGCCTGAAGATACACCTTTCAATATAAGAGAAACTACTCGCATCATCTAACAATTGAACACCAGAACTGGAGGATTAAGCATCATTATCAAAATATTTTTTTATATTACCCACCACCTTCACACCTGTTCATTTTACTAATTTTAATTAGGCTAAGAGTTTAGTGATGCTATCCACCCGCAGTGGTAATAGGTGCTTTCGTTTTGACAGTTTTAGCCGTTCCGGATTAGCTTAGGCGCAAGTAAGGAGGAGTTGTGCTAAATGGTCCTAAAATGATCCATCCAGAATCAAGCCAACTGTACGTGTACCTAATCTCATTTTTAGAACAGATGAAGAGCAGATGAAAATTAAAAGTGCGCGCGGATCTTAAATGTAAGTTTTAACCGGAAACAAGATCGTGTATTCTCGGCTTGAATCACCAAGATTAAACAACACTGATGCTCCGAAGGTCAAATCGAAAGCAGCTAATATAACAAACTTGTAACTGTTCGGCTGTCAGACAGGCACGTAGCCAGGAATTTTGTTCGGACGAGGCTGAGGTGAAAAAGAATTAACAACGTCACACTTTTTCTTTCAGGTACTTTCAGTTTTTCTGAATTTTAGGGCATTTCGCGGGTTGGGGGGAGGGGGGCTTTAGCCTCTAAGCCCCCTCTCTGGCTACGTCCATGTTGTCAGATGTATGCTCAAATTATTTCTGAAAGCACTCGAATAATTCTACCATTTGTTTTTTATGTATCCATTCGGTTATTAACCGATGTTTGTTTACGGACATTTCATTATTAAAGACAGTAACTAAATGACAAGCTACAGATGAACCACATACGAGAAATAATTACAAGCAAAAGCACGTAATGATAGAATCTCGTGAATGATATCTATTTCCGCATTATCCTGGTTTCTGACACCCTGACACTCTTCATATTTTTTTTTTTTGGGCACGAGAACAAGTTTTTTCTATTCCACACTCACACATTTTTTTATGTTGGTACGTGCACTTTTCGTATTATTCTATTTGCTCAGTACATACTAACATTTTTTTTTCTTAATCAATGTTATATTAATTTTTTTTACTTCTTTCTTCATCTTTTATCATAACAAACGAACTCTTTAGAGTTTATATGCTTAGAAATTCTATTAGTTTCGAAATGGAATAGTAGAAAAAACATTTTTACCAAACGTGACTGTCTCACAGAGATCTACAAAATAACACGTAAAAATTGAGAGAAGGCAGAATTTATTGGATTTTTTTTGTTCGACTTTGCTTTTTACTCATTTCAATTGTATGCTTGGTAATTATAAGCATGAAAAAGTTGCATATAGTTATATTTACACGATTAATCTTTACTTCGATTACAATTTCTTTGTGTTTATAATTAATACTATTGTATGCTTAGAGCTTACTCTAATGGCAAGACACTAGGCTCGACTATCCCTAAGCAAGGCTCAATAGTAAGTAAGTAGTGAGTTGGCTCTGTGCGGTCTTGTCCACT
>JARJEB010025325.1:0-16570 GCA_030264535.1 Liometoxenus newtonarum
TAGGTTTACGTCCTTCATTCATGGTTTCATATACTTTGATATTTACAGTTGTTTGATATTAATTTCTGCGTACAAGCATATAAATCATGAAATATTATACATTTTATTTCTTTTTGACACTTCTCTTTGATTTCTATGATTTATATGAACAGATAGTGTTTTTACCGTTTTTTATATGTGGGAAGTTGGTAGATATATAAAAATACTTAATATCAGAAACAGATACATTTCTGGAGTCATTCTTTTTCCTTCTATATCTATTATGAACTATATAAATATGAAGACCGATCAGAACAAAGAAGATATAAAGAGCCAAAGCATCACTATCAGTCACTTAATATTTTATCTCGCTGTCAACCGAAGCATAAAACACTACAAGATAAAGTGATGTTGTTTTCTCCAGAGACCTGGTGCATTATGACTATACATGCAGTCAATCGTTTTTGAAGTTACTTATACTTATATTTATATGTAGTTTCGAAAAAAAAATCAAATTAAAATTGGCTTTTCCTAATTCCAGCATTATGCACTTTTTCTAAAAAAAAATATAACATTTTATAAATAAGTTTATTCATTCAATTTAAATCATTTTTCTTTTGATGAATTACAAATAAAATTCGCATACATCATCTTTCATCTTTCCGGGTTAGCTTGGTTAAAGGCAAAATACTGGGGTCCGGGGGTACCACATCCATATCTAAATTCTAATTACTGGTTAAGGTAATTGATTCGGGTCCGCATTATATACGTCGTATTGGTCTGAGCACAACCTCTCCATGTTTGCATGATATCCTAAGGGAAAATGCGAGAGAATACGACGGCTGCTCTGAATGGATCGATCCCTCGGGATCAAGATGACATCGTTATCAAAACGTAACGCTAACATAACGAAACGTCCAAGCAGCATATACTCGTAAAACATATACGAAATGTTTGTTTAATTTACTTCGACTTTCAACTTCGTCACTATAGGCACAGCAAGCACAGAAGAGCAAATGATGAAAAGTCAAAACCTATACAAAAGTTTCCCAGTGCCACGGAGCCTTAAATATTAAAATTGTGCTTTTAACTGCACGTTAAGTAAATATTCATATTCATGTTCATGTAAATATATGTTTGCGTCATTTCATATACACAACGAAAGAACGTTTACTTTCCCAGAATGTTGATGAAAAGAGCGAAATTCTTATAAGTGAAAATGTATCTTATGTTTTGGGAAGCTTTTAGATCAACAACTTGTCACGTTTTGTCTCTTCCATCTTGGGCCTAAGTTGTTGTGTTGTTATCCGTAGTGTTACTTGGTAGTCCATTCGCTAAATTAAATTGGACAAAGTAAAAAACACTCGCAGGAAACACACATGCTCTGGAAGTATAGTGGAACTTGAGCCATTTGGTTGACATTGACACGAACTCCACAGGAACCCCCAAACATACTAAAGTCAAAAAGCTCAATTCTCGTAAAGTGCTTCTCGAGGAGTCAGTCACCCTCTTATATGCACTTATTCCTTTATCTCCTGGTAAAATGAGTTATACGGATATAACAAACTCACCCGTCTTCGATAACTAAACAACAAATATTGCGTTAAATGATCGGATTTTCTGAATTTTTCATTCATTCATTGGTTTTATAATGGTGGTGAGGAAACATGTAAGGAATATGCGAGGCACGCTTGGGCGCCTCAAAGTTTGAGTTGTCACACAGCAGATTTCTAATTACTACTATTAGGGGCAACATGTGCTCGTTATGACACTTTCAAACTCATTTCGTATTGCTTTTCAGTTCCAACTTGTAGATGTTTTAACTTATACCTAAAGAGTACGTATAGAGAGAGGCATTTGTAATTTAAAGACCGATACAAAATGCACAGTTGAATGATTTTTCCTATTTCAATTTCGAAAAAGTTTATTTGGGATCCGTGATTTAGCACACTTTATTGAATAGTTCGATAGCAGCAAAACAAAATCGAAAAATCATCGACTGGCACTATAAGGTCAATGATTTGAAAATAATAAATGGCTCTATTACATTTTTTCCTGATTCACTTGCAGTAGTGTGAAAATGAATTTTACTCACGGTTAGCTCAGCTTAATAGAAAAATATAAATGGATTTCGTATGAGTTTCAATTTTTATTGTTACATTTTTGATTTTGATAAGCCAATTTCCCAATATATTTAGTTATTTCCATTTCAAATGAAAAATTTAAATTTAAATAATTGAATATACAAAATCAATTTATAATAGATTCATGTTTTAGAACGTGATATAATCAATTCGTTTCGGTTGTTCTGTTGTGTTCATTCGTACAGATATTTATGCAAAATCAAAGCCAAGCACTTTTTGTTTTCCCAAAAACCAACCGACAAGCGTATCTCTAAATTCACCAATCCAACCATCCACTATTCAACTTTGACTGTGAATTCATACTGAATGCGTATTAGCGGCGGGAGCGGAATGAAACTGATCTCCAACTGTATGATTTTTCGCCACTGACTGGCCTAGGCGTATTGTATCGTTTATTCGTTTTAATTGAAAACGCGATTCTATTGTGTCCTCCGTACATGTAGATATTATGGCATAGAACGTGCGATACAAATATGGGGGACAGAGATGTACATGGAGACATATCTCATGACATCGAAAATGTTTACAATTATTTTATTATAAACAAACAAAGCGGAAGCGCAAAGTATATAATGATAATTGAAACATATGTGCTGATGAGTTGTTATTGATGATAAATTTTAATAATTGCAATGTATAGTGAATTTTGATTGAATCGAAATGTACCTATGACAATTACATTTTTTATTCTTTGTCATGCGATGCATTCATGCTATTTTGCTTTCGGACCATACAAAAATGTATTACTTATGCATGATTATGCGCGTGCAGAAGTGTGCGAGTGCATGGCCTAGTTAGAATAATCGCTGACAGGCGTCCAGGGTTCGAATCCCGGCAAGAAGTCAATATTAATATTCGTCTTGTTTAGCCGCTAGTCATGCCAATAACTTTGAGTATCGTTAACTTAGGACAGGTGTGCTTAGGACAGTGTGCTTAGGCCAGTGTGCTTAGGCCAGTGTGCTTAGGCCAGTGTGCTTAGGCCAGTGTGCTTAGGCCAGTGTGCTTAGGCCAGTGTGCTTAGGTCAGTGTCCTTAGGACAGTGTGCTTAGGATAGGACAGTATGCTTAGCATAGGACATTAGGACAGGACAGTGTGTGCACAGGACAGTGTGTGCTATAGTGTGTGCTTAGGACAGTGTGTGCTATAGTGTGTGGTTAGGACAATGTGTGCTTAGGACCGTGTGCTTATGACAGTGTGCCAGTGTGCTTAGGAGGAGAGTGTGCTTAGGAGAGTGTGCTTAGGAGAGTGTGCTTAGGAGGAGAGTGTGCTTAGGTGAGTGTGCGTAGGAGGAGAGTGTGCTTAGGAGGAGAGTGTGCTTAGGAGAGTGTGCTTAGGAGAGTGTGCTTAGGAGAGTGTGCTTAGGAGAGTGTGCTTAGGAGGAGAGTGTGCTTAGGAGAGTGTGCTTAGGAGAGTGTGCTTAGGAGAGTGTGATTAGGAGATAGTGTGTGTTGTCCATCCACCGACCCGCCTACCTGCAAGCGTGGTGGATTAATGACAAATACCTCCAGTGATATAAATGTTGTCGGTGTTAACACGTGGTGATTACGTAAAAAATCTGGGGCTACATGATTGATTGTACTGGCTCATGGTGACTGCGTCGTAAGTAAGACGGATCGGAGCTCAGTTCAAGTCATTCATAGCTGGGTGCTGCTGAGATGACAGTGGCCATTTGTCACTACATTCTGTAGTGATAGTCCAGATCGTGTTATTTTATAACTATACTGAGAAATTAAAACTTTTCGCAATTCAAATCAGTCAAATCAAAAAAAATTGAGAAGATGACATTTCGTATTTAAGTCAGAAAAAAAATTTGTCGAATCCTTAAAGAAAATAAATTTAATTCTACGTTCGTCTTCATTTCGTATCATTTGCTAATATTTGCTTATCTTTTTACATTAAACGTATTTGTCGTATTCATTTATTTCCTTTTAATCCTACATTCAAGGAATAAGTAAATTGTTGAATCGTTGAACGTTGAAAGAAGAGTGAGTGAAGAGAGTTGTTGGTAGAGTGGTGTAGCTGTCGAATGGGCGCCCATTCAGAGAAATCGCGAATTGTAATAGATCTTGATGTAACACAATGTAATGTAATTTAATGTAACGTATTATCCGCGCATCCATGGTAATAGACAGGATACAGAAGGATGCTGTGGATAAAAGGGGTTGCATGCACGTTATGTTATACACTCTACACACTTTCAACCACTCTTACACTCTTCTGCACTTGTGCGCTTCCAAAACGCTTATACAATTCTCTTGTATTCTTCCACTTCACGCTTTTCCAGTAAAGTATAAGTCTCCCAGTCGTCTCTCGTTTGTGATAATGGTTTTTCCAAATTGTCAAAGCATATTAGACTATTAGAGAAATATTTTATGGTAAAGAACGAATCAAACGCAGCAAAATACCCAAACGTGGGAAAATAAAATCAACCAACGGTCATTTTTAATTCCATTGTTTTGCTAAAAAATACAGGAACAAATGAAAAATGTAACGCGCACGCAATGTTGTTCCACTGTTCAGCTTGCAACTTTTCAATTCATCAAAGTGAAATAATTTGAAATCACATATTTCTTCTACTTCCATATATTCATATTCAATCTGAAACAAATCACGCACAGGGTGGCTCGTTACGCTCATTTCCTTCGGTTAGTTGTAATAATGTTTTAACCACCGACTAAACGGAAGTAACACAAAGCACATGCATTCTTCCATGACGAAAACTTTTACTCCTTTTCCGACCACCAAACATACACGACAAATAATAAAAATAGCAAATGCTTTCTATTCCATACACCTTCATTCAAATCTATAAAATCAACCACCGCAATCAAGCATATTAAGTAAATAGGGTGGTTACAGTGTTACACATGTCTTGCTTATCATATAGTTTTGATTCTTTGCTTTGCTTTGCTTTGGTTTAGTGGTTTTTGTTTGATGTGTGTACTCAACCTAAAAGAATCATTCAAGCAACAATAACTAATAAGTATCCAAATATGAAATTACAATAAGAGCAGTTGTGCAATAAATATTCAATTGTTCTTTTGTGTTTCAAGTGTTGCTGTTTCAACATCACCTGCGCTTGAACAACAATAACAAAACTGTTTTTTTTTATTCTTTGATGTACGTTTCTGCGTTTCCGGGATACAGTGCAGATCGTAATAGTTCCTGAATGTGTTCCCGGCTAGTGTTCGATTCCATTCCTGGATATGTGATCCTTGATCGCGATTATTTTGCAACGAAAATCCTCTGCAAGATATTCGTTTTCTAACAAAGCCATAAGCCCATAACCCGTCGAATCTATTCCTTGCCCCTTTCCAACTACTGGTTGGTCTCAGGTCTAAGTTACAGTTTACGTTTACCGCATTGATAATGCCTAATGCCGAAAACTGCTAGAGCCATTTGTTCAACCAACTGATAACCACAAGAAATTTACATATCAGATCGAACGATTCAACCCTAATAATAACAGAGTGGCGAGTGGTTGGAAGGTATAATTATGTATCAGTTTAAGGTATCTGTATACGTATCAGTTTCAAGCTTTGAACCATTCTGAATACAACGCATTTGCTGTGTAATTACTAATTTGTAATTTATTGTTTTGTTACTTTTAAAAAGTTCTTTCCAGATTTTGAAGCACTAAGCGACCTCTCTGATTATCTACTGGAAATATTATGTGACTTCAGCTCTACGCTTGGCAAATTACTAAACTTATCAATTGTCACTTCCGGCAATTACAGTTATCTAGTTATCTTTTAGACCACGTTTGGCACTTACAGTTATCTAGTTATTTTTCTTTAGTAGCCAGGTAAAGGTATCTGTATACATATCAGTTGAAAACTTTGAACCATTCTGAATCCAACGGATTTGTTGTGTAATTACTAATTAGTAATTTATTGTTTTGTTTCTGTTAAATTTTTTTTTCAAATTTTGAAGCACTATGCGACCTCTCTGATTATGTACTGGAAATATTTAGTGACTTCAGCTCTAAGCTTGGCAAATTACTGAACTTATCAATTATTCACTACCGGAAATTACAGTTATCTAGTTATCTTTGAGACCGAGTTCGGAACTTGCAGTTATGTAGTTATCTTTCTTTAGTAGCCTGACTACTAAATCGATTCTGAATACAACGCATTTGCCGTGTAATTATTAATTTGTAATGTATTGTTTTGTTTCTTTTCAAATTTCTTTTCAAATTTTAAAGCACTAAGCGACCTCTCTGATTATGTAGTGGAAATATTATGTGTCTTCAGCTCTACACTTGGCAAAAAACTGAACTTAACAATTGTCCACTTCCGGCACTTACAGTTATCTAATTATATTTTAGACCACGTTCGGCACTTACAGTTATCTAGTTATTTTTCTTTGGTAGCCTGACGCGTAGCGGTGTAGACTCGTACCACTCGTACTTTTTAATTTATAACCTCAATTTTTTCATTTCGGTTTTAAATAAACAATGCTTGAAAATGTCCAGAAGAATATTAACAACTTGTTTAGATAAAATAAATGTAGGATCCCTATTTGCAAATCGCAATTATTCAACTGTAAAACAGAAAAAACCTTTAAATCCTGAGTACATCAAGGAAATACCAGGTAATAAATGCGTTCTGTTAGTTCTCCATTCACTATTTCAATAGTAAATAAAATGTAAAGTTTATAACTATTTGTAGTAAATCAATATGTGCTCGCCCCACATAACAGAAACCGCATTTATGTTTGGGGCAATATGCGAACTGGTGCCCTGGGCGTGCCACAAAAGAAATTGAAAGAGAATCTTCATCAAATCGCTAATTTCAAGTGCCCGAAACGAATGCATTTCGCTGAAAAGAACAACATACAACAAGTGGCCACAGGTTTCGGTTATTCATTATTCGCCACCGAAAATAATGTATACGGCAGCGGCTTGAATGAAGAATCGCAAATTGGTTACCAAGATATGCGACTAAATAAACCTTTGGGGGTGCTGTTTGCTCCACAGAATATTAATTTAGGTCTGGAAGGTCAAGACTTAAATCCAGATCAGGATATTCAAACGAATGGTTGCGCCAATATTAAAATAATTAAAATTAGTGCCGGTAGAGCACATAGTGCTGTTTTGACTGATAGGGGATTGTTTTTATTTGGGAGTAATGCTTACGGACAATGTGGACGAATGATTGTTGAAGATGAAAGTTATGTTGGGAGTCGGATGATTAATCACATTGAGTGCATTGAAGGTAAACAGATTAAAGATGTAACGTGTGGACAGGATCATAGGTAGTCATCGTTATTGATTGACTAGGATTTGCTTTATTATGGTTTTTTTTTTAAATAGTTTAGTCATTTTGGAAGACGGCAGTGTCTACTCCTGCGGTTGGGGTGCAGATGGACAAACTGGTTTAGGTCATTACGACTGTTCTGCGAAATTTACAAAAGTCGCTGGGGATATTGCCAATGAACGAATCACACAAATCGCTTGCAGATCAGATTTCGTTTTAGCAATTAATGGTAGTAACGAAATAATCAACCATTTCATTTGTTTCCTTATTTAACTTTTATTCAGATTCCAATCAAGTTTTTGGTTGGGGCAATACGGAATACAGTCAAATGGTTCAATCAGACGGCAGTCAGCAAGTAAACACGCCAATTTATTTAACTGCCCTGAATAAAGTTGGCAAAATTATCAACGTTGCAACGGGTGGTTCCTTTTGCATAGCTTTAACCGAAGCTCGGGAAGTATATGTTTGGGGTTTTGGCCTGTTGGGCTTAGGACCTCTTGTACAAGAAACCAAGAACCCATTGCCTATTCCTACGAATCTTTTCGGTTGCAACGAGTTTAATGATGATGTCCGCGTGATTTCAGTGCATGCAGGACTTTCTCATATGGCGGCAATCACGAATAAAGGGGATTTGTATACTTGGGGCAGAAATCGATCATGTTGTTTAGGTTTGGGTCGTGAAAATGATCAATATTTTCCGTTAAAAGTAGGTAATCTTGAATTTGCGTTAGCGTGGTTTTGATTTTGGACTGGTTTTTTTTGTTTGCAGGTCGCTCTTGGAGGCGCCGTAAAGGATGTAAGCTGCGGATTGGATCATATGATAGCAATTTGTAAGAGTTATGTAAGTAATGAATAGACTGAAGTGTTATTTTTAAATTTCCTTCCTTGTTTTTGTTGCCGGTTTACATTCCAATTTCGTTTTCCCGTCTATTTGTCAATAAAAATTCATAGACCTTCATTTCATAGCTAAACAATTTAAGCGCTTGGAGAAAGAAATATTTTGGATCGTTCGGATATTAGCAAATTTATGAGAATTAATTTATAGTCCAGTTTTATTTGATTGTTTATTTGTCACTGTGCTCACTTTACATGCTTCAACTTGTGACATAAATCTGTGAGGCCTCCCTAGACAGAACATATTTACATGGAATCGTTGGGAGACTGGAGGAGTGCGTTCTGATTTAGCGCCGGAGCGCGTCGTTCCGATATCGAGGACGAACACGCTGGGTGAAACGCCCCAGTCGTTCAGATTTAACATCCGGACGATAAAATTTCATCCCAGTCGAGACTGGGTTGAAAGTCGCGCGTCTTGCGCAGTAGCTATAAGCCACTGAAAACTGGTAAGAACATGGTATAATTTCTATTTTATTAGATTTCCAGTTTGCGAATTACGTGTTTATTTCACTTATTTAATCAATGTGTGAGTTTTCCGATGAATATTCAAAAGAATATTCTACCTTTTAACAATTTTGAATCGGGTAGACATATTTTACGTCCTGACCGTTCATGAATGGAGAGTGAATTTACTTATCCTCAGTTCACCTTCGCTACAAACACGTCTGCTAAATCAGAACGCGCTCCTGCTGGTTGTAGTATGGTTGTCTGTAGGTATCTTTACAGTGAGTGCTCCTGTTAATACGCATGTGCGTGCGTAACGAGCGGCTGTACACGAATAATCGTTCGTATGAGTCGTGCTCGCTCGCACCTCGTGTTGCGAGATTCTGCTTTACGCCGGCCATATTGCTTTGAATGATTGCGTGAAAACATTGGGCTAAAGAATAGCCGCGAAATAAATCTTCCAACATCGTCGAGTTGCGAAGAGTAAAACCGTGATAAGAAATCATGGAGAATTCTTACGGTATTGGTACAACCAATAGATTCTCTCTTTTGATCGAAAATGAATCTGATCCGTCAGATACGACGATAAAAGTTCAGGACAAGGAATTGAAGAAGAAGAATACCAAGGTAGCCGAAAAAGAAAACAAAGGCAAACCGGAGGCGCCGCCGAAGGGCAAACAAACTCAACCCCCGCGAAAAGTTATTAAGGAAACGACCCAAAAGGTGCAGGAGAACAAACGTGAAGGTAATCGATTTTGATGTAATTTAACGATTTCTATCGTTCCTCGCCTGTACTATCGCCATTCCTCGTATATATATGCATGCAAAAATGAACGGCGCGACGTACAGCGTCTCGCATGAAAATGGTTTTGCAAGGCTTTTTTTTTTACTCAAGCAAACAAATTTGTCTTAGGCCGATTGCATCGCAATTTATAACAAATTTTCGTTCATACTTCATTATTATCATTTCTTGGTTTCCGTTGCGTTCTGTCCTCTTTAGACCTGACATATTCGTTGGCCCCGCGTCGGCCATTCCCATTTCTGGCACGCAAAATATGAGAACATCTACTTGCCACTTACCTATATCATAATTTTCATTGCATTCTGGTTACTAATATACTAAAATATTTTATAGACTCCAAGCCAAATCAACGGACAAACGACAACAAGCAGGAACGACCATTTACAAAGTTCAATAATGAAATTCGCGAGGAAAGGAACAACCGACGCAACCGTGAAGACCGATCATTCAATGGAGGAACTACATTTGATAACAATAAGTAAGACGTAATTTACTTATCTCACATGTATAAATAAGATTTGATGCAAAATTCTCGTGTAAACATGTGTTATCTTTAATTTTGTTTAGGGAACGCGAAGACAGGCCGAAACGTGATGCTGCTGCTGGTGGTGATTATGAAAACCGAAGAGGACGTTCTGTTGGCAACAAAACTGCTGGACGTGGAGCTGGACCTAGGAGACAATTTGATGACCGAAGAGGCAAACGTGAATTCGACAGGCAAAGCGGATCTGATAAAACGTACGTGCTATTTTTGTTTTTTCTTTTTCACTCCTAGGGTTTTAACATTCGCATTGTGGTCTATTTCTCGTGTTCAACTATTATATCACAATTATTAATGCTATCTAAGCATTACAAATTCAGCAACATATACATTCTTAGCGTACAATAGCTTAGTGAATCGCTCTATAAACAAACATGGCAGTAATATTATTATTATTGTCGTTCTAGTTGTGATGTATTATCATTTTGTTGTCTCTTATTAATGTATGTGTAAATGTTTGGGAACTAATTGGATCTTTGGGTGATTTTCCTTTTTCACAATTTACTGAAAGCAGGCATGGTTACAGAGGAGTGAAACCAATTGACAAAAGAGATGGTGCTGGCGCTCATAATTGGGGATCTCATAAGGACGTTATCGAGTAAGTGTTTAGTTTTTATTGAGCACAATGAACACATTTTAATGCCATGTTGCCATTGGGTTAATGCAGAGAAGTTGATCAAACCAAGATTCCTGATGCCGAAGCTGTTTGGAATGAAAGTGAGAAAACTGATGTTGTTAACACTACTACGGAATCAAAGTAGGTTTTTCTATTTAATGAGTTTGAAGTGTTGGTGTTCATTTTTGTCATTGTACAATAGGGAAGGCGAACCCGAAGCTGAACCCAATACACCTGTTGAGGAAGAACCAAAAGAATTGACTCTTGATGAATGGAAAGCTCAACGCGCTGGACGCCAGAAGCCCCAATACAATTTACGTAAAGCCGGTGAAGGTGAGGACCAGACTCAATGGAAAAAGATGTACGAACTTAGCAAGAAGAAGCCCGGTGAAGAAGAGGTGCGTATTATATAATTATAAAGACAATATTTTATGACATTTTAGTTCTTGCGTTTACATTTATTATTTTAATTGAAATTTAGTTACAATTGTTCGGCTTACAGGATTCCGATGACGAAGAATACGATAATTCTGAATATCCGCAACGTGTTGGCCGTCAGAAGCATGTACTAGGCATAGATTTTCACTTTAACGATTCAAACAGGCGTGGCGGTGGGGGTCGCGGACGTGGTGCTCGTAATAGCCGTGGAGCACGCAGCAACCGCGAGAACCGTGGTGGTGGCGGCGGCGGTGGTGGTAGTGGTGGCGGCGGCGGTGGCGGCGATCGTGATCGTGACCGTGGTGAGAAAGCTGGCGGAAATCGTTTTCGTAGCGACGAACAGGTAAATCTTTACTACTTTATACCTTGCTCTCCATCCGTCCTAATTTTCCTCTCTCGTTACGTCGCCTCGCTTCCATTTTTTTCACTTCCGGTCGTCCTTGCTTGATGATGATTCAAACGAAAACGTCGCGATATTTATCGGTTTGAATTTCTTGATAGGGTGGTTTCCAGAGAGGTGGCGACGATGCCATTGTGCTGCGCAACGCTCCAAAAGTTGACGACGAACGCATTTTTCCGTCACTCGGCTAATCAGTTACGCCGACCATGGCACCCCTTCACCCTACAAGCAGCAACAACATTAACAATCCAAATTTAACTGAACTTCAACTATTACAATAGCCACAACAACTGCAATTATCTTTAGTAGGATACACTATCCTATATATCATAACAACCAACAAATACGTTTTCATCACGTCAATATGCAATAATCTATAGACATTGCTCGATTTTAAGATAGCGATAACATAAATGATGCTCGCGATATAGTTGAACCTACTTTCCTTCTGAATCTACCAAGTTGGCACCATGAATCGAATTGAATCGAATAAAACTACACTGCATGCCAACCTTACAGACAAATATGCTAAGAAAACTGAAAAATTGGTACAAAGAAAAAATATGAGAGAAATATGAAATGTTTGTTCATATGTAGGCGCGATTGTTAAATACTATTATTATAAAATAGGATTCATTTTTGTTTTTCATCATCAAACATTTTTCGGCGAGTAAGGCTTATTTTTCACATTCTACATTTAAGTAATATATACATTTTTCTTTTGATACATCGACTTTGAACAATAAAATGTTTATGTCGGACTGGGAAGGTATTGGGTGCTTGTTCTAAGGTAGTCGCAAGAATGCACCTATATCAATGAAATTACGGGCTACACTTCGATATAGATTCAGTAATGTGACTTGTTTAATTGCATTACTACTCTTGCTCATTTAATACATTTCTTTCAAATTGGTAGTGGACATAAGTGTCGCGTGTGAATAATTATTTAATAGCAGAATTATTCACATTGTAAACTCGCCGTTTTAGTCACGACTTGAAGAAATTTTTAAATCATCAAAAAGATACATATAATTCAATAATGAATATCTTTAACTTGTTAAAATGATACAGTGAAAATTGATAACAAGTAATATATGATATATGCATACATTATTGGTATTTTGATAATGTAATTAATTATTAAAACTTAAAAAACTGTGTGTAAATATTGCCAACGTTTAATTAGATATTAATCGTTCGTTTGTTCGTTCAAATTGTTTCGTTTATTGCGTTTCATTTGAACATTCAATTCGTGTACACTATAACACCTGATACGTTACATTATTTTATGCACAAGAACGAAGCTGGCAAAGATAAGTAATTGTAGAGGTCTGGGACGGAGAAATGAAGGAAACTAAGGACAATGAATGTTGAACGGGAAAGACACGTTGATACGTAGTTAGATGGAACTTGCATATTTAAACGTACGTACGCGTGCTATGAATGTACAAAAATACAAATATTAAAAAAATATCAGATTCAAATATTGTACTGTTATTTGTTATTTTGCAAATAATTGCCTTTTATTTGTATACTTCCGCGTTAAGCGTTCACTTCCAAGTGACATGTTATAAGCATCTTAAATTAACTATCGTGTTGCGCTACAAACTGAAACAAGAATAAAGTGAGTGGTTTTTTTTCTAGATTCTTTGTTTCTACATTTTAATGCAAAGTACTTTAATTATATTTATTGTAATAAAAATTAGGGTTCAACTACTAAATGAGCAATTTATTAAAATGCTAATGAAGGAATTTATTGAAATGCTAATGAAGGTGTTATAATGTTCGATTTAGTGAAAGATAATGTTCGATTTAGTGAAAGCGAGCAATTGAAGTATGTTTTGGGATGTAAATTCGAAAATGTTGCAAAACTTAGTTACATGAACAGGGGAATTTTATCTACGGTTGGTGAAAGCTGTAGTGATTGATTTGATCAGTCAAAGTTAGAGGGCGTTCTTCTGTGCCAGCTTGCCAATTTTGTTTTTTTGGGCTGTGTCTAGACCATCTAGGACAACGACAAGTCGTTACGCGAGTTGACGTACTAAAGTAACTTCGTTTTGAGGTAGGCAACTAACTACATACATTCAGCGCATTGTCGGAGCATTTGTCCCTTTAGGTTTTCGTTTCTACTAGGTCAGGGAAGCAACGCCCATAGCACTTAGAATAAACCGTATGTCGTTCGATCATTGAAGTGCATCAACGTCGGGATTTTTTGGATGGGAGACCGATGTTATAGTTTCCGCCGTAGTTCTATTCTACACTTGTAATTCTATCCTTCATGAGTTCTACACCTGAGGATTATTTTTTAATTGACAACTGGGGCGATGTTGGTCTTATGTTCGGTCTTACCGAACCGGTAACTAGGTTCAGGCCCTATTGGGGTTAGCAGGAGGGGTAGTGCCAGAACACAAACGTACTTTGGTTTCAGCGTACTTGGCTTTAACTAAATAAATGTTATATTCAGTTGACTTACTAATGAAAGTATTTTTTAGTCGTAAAATTTGAAATTATTTTGATATACGACAATATTCGATACGGAACAATATTCGATCGGAAAATGTGTATACTTAGTCGCCTACCTCAAGACGAAGTTACTTGGTCTAGTACGTCAACTCGCGTAACGACTTGCGGTTAACCTAGCCTACCTCTAGCCACAGCTTTTTTTTGCTCCATTGGTCTGCGTTGGTTAGGACTAGGGTCAGACTGCTAAAGGCAGTCTTAAGTCCTGGTCTTACGACTAGTCCTAGTCCTAGTCTAGGTCTTAAAAAATGGTCGTTTATGCAAGGCTTTGGTATTACGACTGCGAATATAAATAATTTTACTAATGTTTTAATCAACAATAGGGTTGTAAATAGTTTATTTACTCGTTTTGTGTCCAATTTCTTGTTAACTTGGGCAAGCTGGTGGAACGTGGATGGGTGAAGATGAAATCCAAGTACATCAGCTGGTTGACTGCAGATACAAGGGAGAAATTCAAGGAAACGTTGGAAGTTACACTCTCGGTTACACTCAACGACAACTGGGGGATCGATGAATATGTGAATATGGAATCATGCGATCTTGTCCGTTTATGGTGAGGAAAAATATTTTTATCGTTTCTGTTCTCCCTATTTCCAGCCTATAATTAACAAATCCTCTGACAATACCCAATGAATGAATGAGTTAAGTTTGGTTAAGTTACATGATGGTTAGTTAACTTATTTAATTTATTCGCAGCTGAATCTTTGTGGTTCATCATGGTTGACGACAGGATGTTAAACAACATGTAAAATGAAAACGTTATTGAAGGAGAATTGTTGCATCTCCATTCTCAAGGTTCTTGTCTGGCGGGCCACAAAGAGGGCGACAATATGCAAGTTCTGAGAGCTTCTTGACGAGGTATTCCAATGCCCTCGCCTCGCTTCTGTCGTACGTTATGGGAGGTTGGATGAGATATTGGAAACGTCTTTCCTCACATTGGAGAGAAATGGTAAGTTATTTATTTCGAGTCTTTTCTTTTCACGTAGTAGTTTTAGATTAATAATTTCATTATTGTGCAAAGTTTGGATGATTAGCAATGATATTAATATTGACTTGATTCTTTTCTTGCGTTTGTAATTCATGAATCATTGCTGACTGTGTCAATATGATTTTATTTCCTGTGTTTTTTTAGGTATCATCAACTTTGCTGCTCCTCAATTACTGTATCGCCTTTAAGTCTGCGACTGTTCTGCTGGAAGCAAATTTAAGGTACGATGTACGATCAATTTTACTCCCATTTCTCTCAGAACAAGACGCTATATCGCTCTACCACAACGGGATGGCACGAATACAGGTATTCAAATGTCCTCGCCTCGCTTCTGTTGTACGTTATGGGAGGTTGGATGAAACATTGGAAACGTCTTTCCTCACATTGGAGAGAAATGTAAGTTATTTATTTCGAGTCTTTTCTTTTCACGTAGTAGTAAAGTACGTACTTATAATTTTCAAGGATTTTCCTTGGAAAAGTACCAATTTTGACGGTTTGCATAAAAATTTGATGTGTTTCTTGAAATAAAATTTACACGTTTACTGTTAGCGATGTTGTTTTTGCGGAATTAAATTTGAAATAATAATTTATTTTCATTTATAATGGTTCAGACCGAGGTTGAGACTTTTCGCTGAGAAGTTGCATTTTTTTCGTTTTAGAGCAAAATTTACAGCTATATGGATATAATTGTTAAACTGTTAATGCTGGCGAAGTTATTATTGTAGGAAAGTGTAAAAAAAGTTCGGATTTTCCTTTCGCTCGGCATTTCCTTTTCTGATTTCTGTTTGTTGTTTGCAGATGGTTAAAATTTTGGACCCAAGTTGTGTCAACGTGCTACTAATTCAGGTGGCTGCTTCGTACTCATAATCTGAAACCACACCAAATGTGAGAACAGGATATCTATTATAAGTTTAGTTTAGTATTGTACATTATCAAAAGGTGTCTCTATTTAAATCCTACATTTTTCCAATGTTCAAGAAATTTATAATAAGCGAGATAAACTTATTATTGCGAAGACTTGAACTGTGTTCGAGTTTAATCCGTTCCATATTAATTTGGCAACAAGTTTAACGTTTTATTTATTTATAAATTTTAACACAAACACCGTGTCGCAACGACAATGGAAAAATATCATTTTGGAAATTTAGGAATAAAATAACAAATTTGAATATTTTTGGTATCCTAAGATTTTTCCACTCTTTTGGGATCAGGTGTTGCACACAATTTTGCTTGTAACTCGTAAGTAAACAGAAATAGTCCCCACGACAAGCCATATCCATGTAAGTAAAGTACGATTTGCGAGCTTGTGAACATGAGCTTTCAGATCATCGTTGACTCAAGTTTCAGTAAACGTTAGTCGCCACTTCATTCATGTCGTATAGGCGACCAAGTATACTTGGAAGTACATTAAGAAGCCGAAAAACATTAATTTTACCGAGAATTTTACTTATTTATTATACTTATTTATTCAAAATCAAAAAACGCTAATAATTAAAAACATTATATTTAAAATATAATCATAAGATCATTTCACTTTCTGTGAATT
>JARJEB010025328.1:0-20792 GCA_030264535.1 Liometoxenus newtonarum
ATTTGAACATATCTTTGATGCGGTCGCAAACGTAAATTAAGTAATCATCATTGTAATAACCCAAGTCGCCAGTTTTAAAAAATCCTTCCGAATCGTACAAATCTTCGTTTTGTTTGTAGTAACCATTAATCCTGGAGCACAGTTTGTAACGAATTTCACCAGTTTCATTTGGCCCGAGGGCTTTGCCACTTTCTGGGTCTACAACCTATAGAATGTGTATTTCAACTAGAGTTAATCAAATGTATAAATAAGAATTTATTACTTTTAATTGCATGCCACGTAATGGTCGACCACAGGAAGCAGGATGATAACTCAATGCTTTGCGATCTTCTGAATTGAAACCTGTAACGAAGGCAGCTGCTTCAGTCTGACCATATCCGAGAAATAGGTTGATATCAGGAAAGCAGGAACGTGCTTTGGTCATTTGAATTGGACTAATTGGACCGCCAGCGAAAACAATTGTTTTAAGACTTGTTATATCGTATTTTTTACAGAAGGGTTTCATTGCTTCCAATTGATACACATATGGACTTGCCATCATGGTTGATGTTACCTGCAAATTTATACTGACCGATTATTTTATCGTCGAACATAGCATGTACTATGTGCCTATGTACGACGGCAAAATAAACGAGTCAATCTCATGGCAGTGCGGATTTGTATTGCTAAAGCACACCGACAAACGGGCATAGAGTGGGGAAGACAATGTATTGTACGAACGGAAGATATTGGCCTTACAGGATATTTTATGGAAAATAAATCGCGAACAGTCCGCAGACTATTATTTCGTGCGTACATTTTTATTATTTCTACCTTTTCTTCGGTGGCGTACATGATTGATGAAGAATTTGTGAATAATCAATTCAAATTATGACAAGGAACAAAATTGTTAACTGATTGTAACGGCATGATCATACAATTTACTTTGATCGTGCATCGCCACTGCCCTGTCGTTAGCAATACAAATCCCAGTTGCCATCAGTTTGACTCGTTTATTTTACCATTGTGCATAGGTATGTTAGTGTAAAAGCCCGAAGATTGGTAAATCCTAGCTTTTACCAGACAGCTTTGGTAAATCCAAGAATTTACCGGTCAATTCTAGGTTTTACTATATTATTAGTAGCTGCATTAAGTACCTTAACAGCTTGTGTCAAATGGGTTAAAATCTGACTGTTAACACTAAGGATTTACAAATTTCGGACTTTTACAGTAACAAATTACTTTGATCGTGCATCGCCACTGCCCTGTCGTTAGCAATAGAAATCCCCGTTTCCATGAGTTTGACTCGTTTATTTTACCATCGTGCATAGGTATGTTACTGTAAAAGCCCGAGGATTGGTAAATCCTAGCTTTTACCCGTCAGCGCTGGTAAATCCAAGAATTTACCGGTAGGTTTTACTATTATATCAGTAGCTGCATTAAGTACCTTAACAGCTTGTGTCAAATGGGTTAAAATCTGACTGTTAACACCAAGGATTTACAAATTTCGGACTTTTACATTAACATATACAATTTTTAAATTATAACTAAAACTAGTAAATGTGAATCATGAAACATACCTTGTGTTTCTTCACAAGTCCACAAGTATCTTCCGGAGTAAATCCTCGTGCAGCTAATCGACAGTTTCCATTCAAAAACTGCCCCGAAAATATTATTATCGCAGAAATCCAATAAAATGTCGTCAAGTGCATCATGCAACTTGAATCATCTACCAAATCCCTAAAAATTAAATTATTACTGACACTATTATTGACACTATTTGAAATTTACGTTACGTACAGAAATCCCAAAGCGCCTGAAAATAACGTCTTGTGAGTGAGACAAATGGCCTTAGCCAATCCTGTACTGCCACTACTAAAAAGAATCAGAACTGTTTCGTCTAAATCATTTTGTCGATACGGTTCAAAATCGTCAGCAGGATTTTCTAAAAAAACATCAAAATTTAAATATTTGTTGCATTTGTTTGAACCGTGGACCACTATCTCCGGATATTTGTCATTTTCCAAACCACTTATTTTCAAAGCATTCTCAATTAATTCAATTGATGTTTCATGCACGAAAATGAATTTCGGTTCGATTAGTTTTATTAAATGGCCCGAATCTCGTTCGGATAAAGTTGGGTCCAATGATGATGGAATTGCCCCAATGTACATGCATGCCGTTGTTGTAAGAGCGCTGTCATAATTATTGGGACAACAGTTAACGATAACATCTTGTCGTTTCAATCCACGTCGAAGCAATTCTTTGGCAACGCGTGCACTACGATTCTTGAAACTTGCAAAAGTTTCGCTGCATTCTCTTTTGTTATCATCACATCGAGGACTTATATGACAAATTTTTTCGTCGAATTTACCACAGGCTTCAAAAATCATGCATCCTAAACCACCTTTGGGGAATTCCCTATTTATAGGTGGACCGGATATTATTTTATTTGCATATACAACGCCTAAAATGGATGTAAAATGCACAAGTTAATAAGTAAAAGAAATATTTAAAAATAAATATTTACTTTTTAGTACACTCATTGTTATAGTTATGTTATAAGGATGAAATTCATCAGTGAGTTTATGAGCCACTAGGACAAATTTCATCACAAGCAGTCTTTTATACAAGCACAGAACAAATTAGAATAATTTGAACAATCATTCCTTTCGTGCAATCTTCCTTAGTGCGATTTTAGTCCAAATAATACAAATATATATCAAACGAATAATTTACTGCACGATGGCAAATTATCTTTAATGATTTGTAAATAATTGATATACTTAAGTATATTCCTAATAAGCTATTGTGCATTATTGCTTTGATGTTACATACCTGAAATAAATTTGTCATTATCATTAATTGGATTTATAATTTGTTAGTTAGAATTTCGTTAAAAAAAACTATTTTATAGATACTGAAAAGTTAAATTCAGGCTGTGATGGAATTTGCACCGGATGTAAACGTTTATGCACCCAATGTTTGTAAATGAATTTTAAAACTAGAAAAAGTACCAAAAATCGTTAGTATAGATTTAAAAAATATTAATGTGTTAAAAATGGTCCTTCAAAATCCACCCTAGATTTAAATTGTACTACGCCGCGGGAAATAAAGGTGATTCTTCGCTTTGTCGGCCTATACCAATTGAAGACCGAATCGAGCCGAATGAACTAAGCGTCAGGCCCAAAGACTGTCTTCGGTCAGGCTAGAGCGTCATAACATCAACAAGGTCGCGTAAAAGCGATGACATTTTAAAAGATCTACCAAACAAGTTCACGGAGATGTAGGGGAAATTCCAATGCTATGAGTCATCATTATTTCACCAGATAATTCACCAAGACGTCAAATTTCAAACTTTAAAAAAGATTTTCTCCTAAAAAATCAGGTTTAAAAAAAATGTAGAGATGAATAATTCAGATCGTAGTTTCATAAAAAATTTAAAAAAAAAACTTGCACATGCACAGACCCCTTTGGGTGCATTCAGTATAATCGTTATTCGTCAGATTCAAATAATGTTTAATTTTAAGGTTATGCCAGGAATCTGATTGCAGCTGGTGCAAGTTTATTTGGCACGAGGGGAAGACAACTAGTTACAAAATTGTACACTTAGCGTGAATTCACTGGTAATTCTTCTGTGAATTCAGTGAACATTTGAATGAACATTTTTGTTTGTGAATTCAATGTGAATTCGCAAAAAAATGTGCATTCAACGTGAATTCGTAAAAAAATGTGAATTCATGTGAAAAAATGTGAATTCATGTGAAAAAATGTGAATTCATGTGAAAAAATGTGAATTTATGCGAAGAAAATGTGAATTCATGTGAATTGAAACGTGTTCTCCTTGTCGAGCAAGGTCGAGACTAACCGAGACACATTAAACGCATGCGCAATGTTTGTGAACTTTTTGAATTCACTTTGTGAATTCTTTCTAAAATATTGTGAATTATTTCTAAAATATTGTTAATTCTTTTAAAGAATTCACATTTGTGAATCATTTGTACGCTATTTATAAGAGTTGTTTACCCCTCGATTTGGCAAACCGTTAGTTATGGCAAACCGGCTTGCAATCATTGAATTCAGATTGTATTTCAAAATTTTAGTACTTTTCCAATGAAATACCGAAACGAATATTTATGTGAACCTATTTTTGGGAATAAAGATTTTAGTTTTAAATCGTTTTGATTATGGACAAATGATTCATTTATTGAAATATCCTGTATGACATGAATACAAGCACAAAAAACGTGATATTTTGCAGCCGCATACGCTTTATTACGTGTTTAAAATAAAAATATGATTCGGCGTTGTTGAAAAATGCAAAATTAACTAACTGTATACATAAAAAAAATATATCCAGAAGCCCAACTTTTAATTATAATTTTCATTCCCAATAATGAAACAATTGACAAGTACAAGGGAATACAAATAAATAGAAACAAATAGAAAAGTATCATTATTACATTTATATAGATTGCTGTATGTATAAGATTAATGAACGGCGAATAATGAATGCTATCAAAAGGCGCCCATACACGTTCCGGAAATCCGCAGAGGAAAAACTGCGGAACGCCAGCTCGGCATCAATTCTCATTCGGCCGCCTGAATACACACGCTCCGGAAATCCCGAAGGCTAAGACTGAACAGATTTTCCTCAAAGGATTTCCGGAGGGTGTATGGACGCCTTTACATATTCATGGTTAAAATGTTTTAAATTTTCCATTTTTATTTTACCATTTGAAAATTAGTACTTCAAATTGTTTCGTACAATTATGAATCGAGATGTACGATAAAAAAAAATCGACAAATGTTCGCAAACAGCATTTCAGATTTTCTAACATTTTCACTATTACATATTATTTATATATTTAATTGTTAACTAACGACTTTTATTAAATTCTTATTAATAGTAATAATTGATAATACTGCATATATTTTCTGTCAACGAAATGCGTACGAACAAAAGTCGATTATGGTGATTTACAATTTTTATTTAGCTAGATGTCAAGTTCATTTTTGTGCCAAAAGAAATATTACATAATCCATCCATCCACAATAGATAATTTTATATAAAACAGGATATTATTATTATCCTCACTTTAAAGTAGTAAATAATAATGTATATGTTAATGAGGTATTAAATTACAATTACAATCACGGTACACATGGAAAAGACTAAAAAAAAAGAAATTATTTAGAATTTATCAATTTAATGGATGGTTACTTCAATTTCGAACTTGAAACTTTGTCAAAGAAACTTGTTTATAGAGAATGAGCACAACTAGAAATGAAATGAGATATTCGCACAAAAAGGAATAAGAAATTATACTTAAATTTAATTTATGAAACAAAATGAAAAATAGTTTGCTCGATTCTTTGTTTGCCTTTACATTTTTTACTTTGCTTTTCTTTCATATCTTAAGTCAGCTTAATGTTATTTAGTTGTTTATAATATGCTTACTTAATTTACTTAACTTACACTAATTTCCTAAAAGTATGAATTAAAGTAAGTATTAATTATATATACTTGTACAATATTAAAAACCCTTATTGACTAATTTACATTACCGAATTACCGATACTGTATGGATCAATCAATCCAAATTTATAAATATTTACCACAGTGAAATTATATATTTCTTTCATCAACATTTAATTCTTGCTTACTCCTTGTTAACAAATTAGCGCTATTATTAATTAATTTTATACATCTATCAGTCCTTTTTGTTGTCAAATGTCAATTCAAACCTTCGAGTTTAATAATCGCAAAATTTTAAAGTGTAATGTAACTGATTTAGGTATTTTTGTAATAATCATGAAGGATATTATCTTAATTGATTGAATATGCATTTGTTTTTTTTATTATTTATGTGTAAATTGTAGTAGTTCAGTTTTTTTGTTTAATTATATTCACGAAAATTTCGTTTATATTTCTTTTGCATAGTTACTTGCATCAGGAACTTTAAATTTTTATTTATTATCAGTGATGGCAAGCCAGTTTGCACCGGTGTAAATAAACAGGGTTTGCACCTGTTTGCAATCAGATTCCCGCCATAATTTGAATCTTATGAATCTTCAACGGTTGTATCGAATGCATCTAATTGGTTGGTGTGTTGCTTCCGATATGCCACTGTAAAGTACTCAGAGCAGTTCCGATCTGCTCAAAGTAGTTGAGAACTACTAAGACTATCGAACGCATAAAATGGGTGCAAACGATTGCACCCGGTGCAAATGCCATCACTGAATATTTGCATGTACTTTGAACTGTAACTGTCTCTATTTACTTGACTTAATATTTGTCAGTATGAATATTAAGTTAGGCTATTTTCATTAAACTTTAATAGTATATTGTGAATAATTGTATTTAGTGTAAGATAAGAGCAAGCATTCGTTTCAATTCTTAAATAACGAACCAAATTAGCGTCCCGCGTCTTTATAACTAATTACCTAATTAATAGTATCAACCAATTTGTAGTCTAATAGATCAATAATTGAAATTATCCAATTTAGGATTTAGCAACAGGTTGAAATGTTTGATTTCCTTTCCTTACAAATACGCAAGTCTAATTTATAATATTAGTTTCAATAGATAAATATCACACGCAAATACAAATCAAGTATATTTATCATTAATTTGCTTAATTATTAGTTACATTTTATCCGTTTATCCTTGAATTTATAATAATAAAGGAAACAATCAAACAAATCAATATCGTAACTTAAAATTTTGAATTAAATTGTTCTTGTCAAATTTTCCAATTTTCTAATGTTTCTAATTAATTTTCACTGCAAATTTATTTTCTTGGGTTTTAGTAACATTTTAATTATCATTACCATCATTGCAATTGTTTCATTTTCAGTCTGTTCAATAGTTTTCCAGTCCATCGTCATTCCGTAATTAAAATCTTCAATAATTTGTAAATTTTGTATACATTACATTAAATGCGAATATCCTTTTTCAAATCAGTTCATTCCCGGTTAATATTTACAATTTCAATTACATTAATTGTTGTTTTGTTGTTATCATTAATTCATTTCATTGTAATCGAAAAAGAAATTGTACGAAACATTTGCTTTCACAATGTAATTACAATTTTCGGGCATAGTCATTAGTAATTGGTCTTTAAAATTTTGTACTTCTAATTACAGACAATGAGACGTGTTATGCTTTAGATAATTTTTACAATTATTAATTACCTTACAAATCGTCTAAAGCACAATTAGATTTCTCACGAAAGTTGTTTGTAATTTGAAATGCATTTTCTTAATTTTTATTGTAAACTATGTAGCTACATATACAATATGTATAAATATTCAAATATTAGTTAATTTTCTCATCAATTAACCAAACAATTAGATTACCATGTTGTTGTTTTCTTGTTTGAATTGTCAACATTTAGTTAGTATTCAAAATTTTCAATAAATCGATCAATTCATTAAATAATTTACAGGCAATAAGTTTATAATGAAAAATGTATGCATGTAAGTAACGAAAACAATTCTTTTTTTTTTATTTAAAAGTTCTTAAAAACTGCAATATTATATCAATACGTATACCAAAATTTCACATTTTCGTTCAATATTTTCACAAAAGTTATTCCACTTCATAGTCCATTTTCATTACTTATTACTTATAATTTAAATTACTGTTTTCTTCCTTAACAATTCTTCACAAAGTTTATAATTGATTTGATAGATATCCATTGTTTTAGATTAAGATTAAAATGAGAATTTTCTGTTCCATGTTTCATTTGTTTCTTGTCATCGTATCACGTTTTGTATGAATTATTGACAAAAGTTGTGAATCAAAAAAGTTCTGTTTTAATGATTCAGATATCGGTCACAGAAAGGACTTTGTTTTGTTAAAACTCAATTTTCAATATTAAAAACAATAAAACTGTTTAGATATTTGACAAATAATTCTTTAGACGAATTACCGGTTTATTCACAATATTAAATTTTAAAAAGTTTATTAAACTCTCCAAAATTTAATATCTTGGCCGAGAAAGCGCATTCGATTCCCGCCTGAGGCAAAATAACTTTTCTTGTTCAGTGTCACATATTAAATTATGAAGTTTAATAAACTACTTAAAATTTAATATTATACCTAAATAAACGGTAGGGATAAGCATTAACTTCGGTAATCCATCATAAAAAAATAATTGATATTCTACCTTCGCTCAATCGCATGTCTTTCAAATATTATTTTACAAAAAGTGAAAAATTAAAAAAAGATGATGTCAAAATAGCAATTTAGACTTAAATTGGCGTTTTACATTCCTTCTAATGACAATATCTCGTTGTTTCTAACTTCTCTTTGTCACTCACTCATTTCTGGAAACAATCTTCCTCCAGATCCACACAAAACGTATTCGATCCGATCTAATTATACCAATTATCGTAAAACGTTATCTGTTATCAATATTAATAGTTTTAGTAGCCTACTAGTTATGACATAATAGTTATCAGTAATAGTAATAATAGTAAATAAATCTATCAAATATGTACAATAATAATGAATAAAAAAAAAGGAACAAAAACGTTGCGCTATAAAATAATCGCAATAATCAAATTCTTGATTATCAAATCTATCGTTATCATATTATAGAAAAATTCTTACTTAGATACTTAATAATAATAAACACTTCTCATGATTAATAATAATAATTAGAATAATACGACAACGATATTCTTTTTAATTTATCAATATAAATATGTTTTTGGCGTTTCCATTAATTTGTTCTTCTATATTTTCCTATTTTCATTGGTGGTTTTAGTAAGAAGTCTAAGTTAAATAAATATTTTCATTTTGAATGGGTTGCCAAAATTGCATCAGAAGAAAAATTAAAAGAAACATTCGGTTTTTAAGTAACGTAACGTAACAAAAAAAAATAGTAATAATTAACATAAACAGGCAAAATAATGTATTTGCCAAAACGCGTATTTTTTTTCTCTCGCGTGTTTTCTTGCTTATTATTTAAAAGATATTTTCATTTCTATTGCTTTCGTTTTTGTCTATCTAACTAAATAAAACTAGTGAAAAACTTGGAATAAATTTTGTTACTTTCAAACTCTTGTATATGATAAATTATGTTATCGTTTGTATCTGGATAAAAGTATAAAATTGTTAGAGACACTTCATGGAAGCACATCTGCAATCTCGAACTTATTTGATGATTAAAAAGTAAAAAAAAATATTTAGACGTGTTGTTACTGTCGGTACGTGACAACTCGACGATGCAAAGTCGGTGATGGTCAACTCGGCGATGTAACATTTTAAAAGTTCATTTTCGCCTAGTTGTCCATCGCCGACTTAGCATCGTCGAGTTGACCTGTTCCGTGTTACTGTAACTTTAGATCAAGAGTTTCAATTGTTTTGATCTATGCCTCTGGATATATTCGGAGATCTGTGCAGTCAGCTTTTGAAAACATACGCTCTAATGAAGTTGTCTCGTCATTTTGCTTTAGGTACCTCATAATCTTATTGAAAGAAACACAAACTACAAAAAGCAGAACGAATAATTACAGTTCGAAACAATGTTTGTTTGTTTATGGGTCTATGTAATATTGGTGTAACAGAGCTTCCTTAAAGATGTACATCGTTTAATAAAAACGTCTAATCGGTCTCTCTATTCGTAAGACAAGAATCACGACGATGCTTGCTTGCCGACAATGACGCCAGGCCGCGATTGTTGTTGATGTTGAATGCTCGCCGGCGTGTGATGGAACTCAATGAAGGGTTCAGTCAATTCGATTTTAACAGTTTCACCATTCGGCAAACTGGCTGTGGCTGTTCGCGTCGTTAACGCCAAGGGTACCTCCTGGGTTTGTGGATCATCTCCAAACATATGATCACCTTCCAAATGTCGGATTGCTTCGACGATCGTTTCAAGATTCTGACGCGATGTATTCGACACGTAGATACGCGTTTTTGTGCCATCTTCTGGCGTCGGTGCATTTGGTGATGGTAATCGTTCGACTTCCACTTTGGGTTCAGCTTTGATTGCTGCCTCCAACACAGAGGGCAAACGCTGTTCGGGGGATTCTGGAGTTGGCGACGAACTACGCGAATTTACAGGTGAACAGACCACAGTCTGTGTGTGTCCAACCGGTGGAACACTATCAGGCCCTACAATCTGTAGTGCGATGTCTTCTTGTTCTTCAACGTGGTAGATCTGTTGTTGGTAGAGTTGACTTTCGATTTGTCGGTTTTGCTCTTCGGCAGCCGCTCGCAAAGTGCGTTCACGTTCAAGCGCGCGTCGAAGTTCAGCGATAGTTTCAGAGGTGTTCACAACATTGCTGCTCATTTCAGGTGACATCGAACCAAGTCCTTCATCAGATGATTCGGATATCGCTGATAATATGGCTACTTCGGTCTTTCGTTTCTTGGGAGGGAGTTCGCCACCTTCATGCTGATGAACCAAACGTTTGAGGTGGCAATTTTGCGATAGAAGAACGGTTTTCTCTTGTTCCAATGCGTAAATGTATTCAGCGGTTTGTTGAAGAATAGCAGCCTGTAGAACAGAAAGAAAAGCTGATTTGAGAAAAAAAATTGTTCAAAATTATTTGAATATGACAGATGTTTCTCATTCTCATATACTTATCAGTCAGACTTTTTGACAAAAGCATTAAATGCGATCTTTAAATTTAGAGGACCGATTATTGTATTGTGTATAAGCCAGCGAGTAGAGCAACAGCTGTTTCTTTTAGAAAATTCCTTCTCAACTTTTATAATCTGACAATCAAACTTAAGAAACAAATAGAAATATGGCACTAAAAGTAGAAGCAAAAAAAAGCCATTGTGATGAGATTTATTGCCTACATTTCCTTCAATTCCTCAGCTGGGCCGAACAGTACAGCAACTGGTGCATATTTCGACTTCCAGGAACCAGAACTGCTACAAGAAATTGCATCTAACGTCATATTTCATTTCGCAATTTCAATTGTTTGAGAAGTCCAGTTCGTTGTAACTGGTAACTGCAGGTGGCAATAAGGAAGAAGAAAAACGTTTGCAAGCAATCTCCAACCATGGCATGTCGTTTATTATTTATCACATTATCGCAATAGTAAGCAAGCAAGGGCGCCGACTACGGGGGGCCGAGGGGCTCCGGCCCCCTGAGCGCCAATATAGCGGGGCCGCCCCCTGAGAAATCTCCAATTCGCCAAGTGCAAAAAAAAACCATTTTGCATTTGCTCCCAAATAAGCGGTAAATTTGAATGTTAACGGTGATTGTTGGGCGCAAATGTATAGTAGGTACCAAATGTATGAGATACATGTTAAATAAATGTCGTAACTTTTGTTTCGCTTTTTTTAATTCGTATTATTATTTTTCTTATTCTGGCCCCGGCCCCCCTGAGAAAATCATAAAGTCGGCGCCTATGATAGTAAGTATGCATGTACGCAGTTTCTTTAGGTTTAGTTCTTTGTTCGCTGACTTTACGGTATGCGCTCGTTGCAGCGCATCGAATTGCATGACATGCATCGCATCGGTATCGTGAGTAGAAAAGTGCACGACGGAAGAACAGAGAAAACCACATGCAACCAACACAAGTCGGAATCGTCTACACCTACAGGTCTACGATGTTTATTGGTGAGACAAAGTTGGTGGGAACTCTAGTGAAAGAGCAACGAGACGAGACGAGCGCGGAATGAGATAATTTAAAGAAAAAAAACTGGTAAGGTGAGTCTGTTCTATAAATAGACGGCCGTAGCATGGCGTACAGGATGTAAATGTGTACATGTATTGTATTGCATTACAAGACTTAGTTATGTACATGCATTCACTCACAACATTCAAGTCGCCTGGAACTGGTAGGTTTAAAGTTCTAGAGTTCAAGAAGCGCGCGGCAAATATGTAAGTACAAGGCTGTATTACGAACTCAAATTACGGCTGCACGGTGCTGCCATCAGCAGTACTACCATTGGAATGTTCAAGTCACTTCCAAGTTCTCAACGTACGTGCAGCAGAACTGAACAATTGATTTAGCCTTAGGATGAGAATTATGTTTGATTCAAATCCAACGAAAACAACAAAATATAAATATTAGGAACATGAACCATTACGGGCGTTGCCGGTCGGCAGTCTTCTCAAATTATTAATAGAATTTTGCTGCGTGAACTTTATGGAAATAATTAATTTTATATTATATGTACTACTGTACTAGGTATATGTATTCTAAGTTTAATTATATTTATTAGATGTGTGTATCTTTACATTATGAATGTAAAAAGTTAATAGTTGGAAAAAATAATTACGCGGCGCCTTTATTATGTATTTTTTTTTCGCAAAAAACATGAATCGTAGAGAAACAGCTGACGCTCATACCAGATTGATGTTGTGCGACAGCGCACTACAATTTCACAGCAAAATAGTAAGTAGGAGCGGAAAGACAAGGCACGATAGTACAGGCAACGCCGGCGATAGTGAGCCGGGCCCGGGCCGACCAGGTGGCGCCGACACGATACTCAAGGTTAGGCGCGCTGAGCATTTTGCCCCAGCTTTTATTTAGCTGCCTCATACACCCGTGCAATAAGTTTTTGCGATTGTATTTTTTGCTGCATATAATTTCAGCTTGCATTTTTGCAATATCATTTGTTACTCAAATCGTCACCATTTTAAAATTTCTTTTGTATATACATAAAAAAGTATTTTTAAATATATCAACTCAACGCCATAATTCTATTCCAATAATTGTTATCATTATCACGCCACGTAATATTTGTTTACGAGATTGATCTCTGAAGTGAAGTTTCTGGCCTCATTCACATACAATTCACAATTGTCAGCTGAGGGAACAGCTGCTCACAGCCGGGCCGGCAAACAACAGCCGGCAAATCGTGGCCTAGCTAGCCGGTTGACTCGGCCTGTTGGCCCGCATGCTAGAGCTTAGAGCATGGTTTGCTTTGGTTTGCAAATTTTATTCGCTTCTTCATCATTGCGTTTGTTACACGTTTTCGATTAGGTGTACTGTCTTATTTTGTGTTGTAAATGTATATCGTTTCGTTACAAGTATAAGGTCAGGAAAAATAACGATAACTTAAAATTCCCGCCAAATTTCAAGGCAAAATACCAAAATTTTGAATTGCATTAGGACTGTTAGCGAATTTTATCTATCAATAATTGAATGCCCAATTAGCTAGCTGATTAGGTGTACTGTCTTATTTTGTGTTGTAAATGTATATCGTTTCGTTACAAGTATAAGGTCAGGAAAATAACGATAACTTAAAATTCCCGCCAAATTTCAAAGCAAAATAACAAATATTTGAATTGCATTAGGACTGCTAGCGAATTTTATCTATCAATAATTGAATGCCCAATTAGCTGTGGCGCGTTAAATATTTGATAGACATTCGTCGTATACGAGGAAGTATGTTTTCAGGCTGGTCGTACTCATATGCATCAGAAAATTGAAAATTGTGCTACAAGGTGATGTTATTCACCCCAAAACAACCAGCGAGAGAGGAAGCGGAGAGCTTATGACGTGCGTGAAACAAAACTGCGCGAGGCAAACAGAGCAGAGCAGGAAGGCAAGGCACTACTCCATATAATAAATAAAAGAACTGGGACAATTTATCACGTATTGCCGGAATTCATTGCACTTTGTAATTTTGCATCGACTTTGCTTTGTTCCTTGTTCTACTCTACTCTGTGTGCTTGTGGGATTCAATCCATATGAGGGTTGAAAATTGATAAAATGCAACGCAATGTATGAAGAAAGAATCATAGGATAGGCGCCGCCCAAGTCGTAGACAGTCGCGTGCAAGTATTGATCCAATTTTCCCTGACTTCTACACCCCAACCCCATTGCCATCCAGTTACGATTACTACGTACGCTGCACGGTGGCTGTACGCTCGGAGCTTGGGCTCGGGCCCGTATTATTGCAAACCCGACACAAGAGAACGAACGTAGAGAGTGAAGTCTCTCTTGATCCTGATCGTAGTTCCCCCTTGCTTCGCGTCGCGACGCTTCGTCGCTGGGGATGACGTAATATGCGGCGACGAATCAGCTGCTGGGCGTGGCGGCGACCCTTAGTTTACAGCGTCGTTCGCTAGAGGACGCAATGATTCCTGCTGCATTGCATACTCGCCCAACTCCTGCAACTGCACTGTGCAGTTATTGTAATTTACTGCGTATATAGTGAGTGGTATGAGGACATCACTGTTTCAACTGAACAGGCGAGATTATGCAATGGGCGTCCGACAACCGGTTAAACGATAACTAACGCAATTCAAATATTCGAAGTTAAGTGATTCAAACGCAAACGACCGACCGATACATTCCTATGGCATGCATTCACATTGTAAGTACGTGTGCCGCTAGTTGATCTATCAGCCAAAACATATACGCATCAGAATGGAAAGGCATTCATGGCGTGTTTTAAATTCCTAGGTAACAATCGCACAACTAAATGTACTCCAATCAGAGTCACGACTCCACAATATGCAGCTTGCAATCACAGACCAAAAATAAATGTTTGGAAACTCGCTTTACATGGTAACGAGAGTGTGGTCACAAAAATGCAAACTATTTTTAACACAATAATTACTACGTTTACATGACAAATTGAATAATCGAACTGAATATGACACTATTTAAATCCAGCGGTCAGATTTGGACCGAACTCTTCTTTTAATTCGCACTGGCATCTACTAATTCAGTGGGTTGACCATAGAAATGCCTAAATCGACCTTGAAGTTCGATTTTATTTCAATCTGATTTTGAATAGACTTTAATTCGTATTCAATTTCAATCCCACATGTAAATGTAATAAATGTGAAAATATTATTTCGACGTCAATTTGCTATTTTTGAAAATCCACTGAAAACTGTGTACGAGAACAAGCAAAAATGTCTAAATTGAATAAGAACGCCCTGTGTAAAATGTACTGTACTATTAAACTATTATTATCTTCATTTACTTGACGCCAGGCGCATGATGCATATATACACGCCATTTCTACGAAATCTCAACATAAATAAATGTACGGACACACACTAAACACAAAAATAATTATTAAAAACCAGTTTCTTACAAAGTAATCAACACTTTTATAGGGAAAAACATACACAGGACCGTCCAGAATTGATCGCGCTCTGAGGCAAAAAAATAAATAGCGTCGTTTAGTTGCTTGTCCTGAGGCAGACTGCCGCAACCGTACATCCTGGTGACGGTGCTGGAACATACCCGTAACATAGTTTTGAATTCATTCATTAATCATATACTTATTGCCATTTATCTATACATATATAAGTAGAGAAGTTTATCAGAAATCGAGACACACAAGTCACGACCTTCTCTTCGAATTCTGCTGATAAATTTTCTTATGAGTTAAAATAAAAGCAAGGCAAATAATCTATTCTATTATACGATTACGTATTCACATATCTCTAACGATTACGAGGACGAGGAGATAGAGATGAAGTAAATAGTAATGTAAAGGAGGAAAAGAGAACGCACAATAAGTAAACAGCGACCTAAAAGAAAAAGATAACAAAACAGCTGTTCTAATATTAAATTTAGTTGAAAGAATTCGAACGCTTTCCAACTTCCCTTTTTCCTTTTCCTTTTAAATCCTAACTAAGTATTTATATTTTAAATCATATACTCCACAATTCCACATCATCATGAGATACTTTTCGTTTTGCTTCCTTTGCACTTCGATTTCAGTCAATGGATGACACCCAGGAAGTTCTTCTGATAATCATTTTTCATGTGTTTCATGTGTTTCTTGATATGCAATGTTCCAAGTTTATTTATTCAAAATCCGGGAAAAATAAATATTCAGAAAATAAAATTTTGTATAATTCATTATTGTAAAAAATAATAAAAAAAAAGTATTTGTGGAATGCAGTCTTCAAAGAGTTGGAAAGAATGTGGTCGATCGTCAAGAAAAATAGAAAAATGACTTTGCACACAACTCAGTATCACTCATTTCATGGCTGCATGGTTAAGTATGAGTTAAGTACATTCCGAAGTTGTTAGACGAGGCGGTTTGCACCGTTAGTAATCGGAATTCACTTGTGACTACGACTAGGTGTTTGCAAATATTTGCAAATTCAAAGTGTGTGCGAAATCCAAACGCAACTACGCATAAAATACCAATATTATTATAAATAATAATACTAGAATTATCTTCGATAGTATATTTATTTCTTCAAATTTTAGATTGAAATTTAAGCATTTATAATTTTAAGACTTTACAAAGACGTATTTCTAGAAATAGAAAAATTAACTATGTATTTCCATTCGTAGGTCAATAGCATGTTTAAATCAAGGCCATTTGAATAAATCAAACTGCGCAGTTTTATTTCACCAGTGTGTAATATACTTCAATGAAAGTTGAGAAGTTTAATTCCGTTGCAAAGTTTTACAGTGTTGTACACTCACTTATGATGGCTATATTGACATTAAATAAACGCAATATGACAAGTTTAGTAATTTACCAATTACCTGGAATTTACTCATATACGCGACACGAAAATTCCAAACAACAGGCAACAATTACAAGAAAACTATAATAGAAATAATATAATACAGCCATTGGAAACAAGGTCATTTTTTGTTGTTGTTTATAGTTTTGATTCATTATTAAATAATATTAGAATCAAAATAATTCAGTTATTTTCATTCATCAATAACATTTTAGTAAGAAATAAAATCTTTAATTTAAAGCTAAACCAAAAACATAATGACGAATAACGATAAATAATGTCTCTTGGAATGTGTTGACGTCATTCACGTACTAAGCAAAATGAGCGCGAACTTGCGAACGTGAACACATCAAACGGCAATCGCGAATGAATTCAATGAGAATAGAATGTAATAAACACTGGTAAAAACCATGTGATGAAAACGCGCATAAAACTTTAAAATTATTGAAACATTGAAAGGTATGCGTTTGCCCGATGGCTAAAACGATGAAAAATATGTATTCACTTGCAAATCCCTTGACCGACTATTCAGATTTACTCGGTACTCGGAAAAGTATTGCGCGATTGCATTCGAATTTACTTGTCAGTCAAGTCAGGTCACTAGACATGTGATCTAAGAGTAAGTCCCACTACGCTGCTGCTGCAGTGTCTTTGAGTTAAAGTTAAACTTATGTTGCTGTTTCTGCATTGTATAATAAAAGTACAAGCAAGCTACGGGACATCATGACATGAGTGCGAATCTATTTATATTTATAGTGTCTTTCTGCAGTGCAAATGCCTGCCTCGAGTGCATCTCAGCCTCAACGCAAAGAAACTGAAATGCGAAAACGTGGGAACTTTAAATTTTTAAATCAACACGCATACACATATATATTCTGCATCATCATAACATTATGTGATGATATTTATCATGTTTATCCTCGCATAAAATATGCATAAATAAATGCGTGTGGGTTTAACTCTTAAATTTTTAACATTTTCAACTATGTTGAAACTTGAAGTAAGAAGTATTAAAGTGCGCATGGAATATTTTAAACGACCTGCATACCTAGTTGTAGTTGAAATACCTATTTGCTATTTTATAGTTACTTTTAAGTGGAAAATTATGGCAGGATTTCTCGCAATTAAAACTGAAGAAAGAAAGAAACATAACAAGCCAAAACCAAATAACCAGTGTTGTAAGCGTTTCAATATAATATAATTTATAATATTTACAATTAACTAAAGCCGATGATTGCCGAACAGTGCTTTTTCTTGTGGATGCTGCATCAGGAATGTAGTTGGTAATGGAATGCAACGAGTACTACATAAAGTATGAAGCACTTTCGCAGTATCATATTGTGTCAGTGTACAAACCTACCAAGAACATAGTAGAAAGTCAAAAGAGAGACTAGAACTCGAACGCAAAGTCACAGGAGTTTGATTCAAAACAAGACGGTCGGGTCGTAAAAGAACGTTTCAAAGTTGGCTTTGCTACTTCACCGTACGCTACTTTTTACTCTACGAGACTAGTAGGCATATACTATTGCCATTATGAGAATGTTGATGTTGAAATAAAAAAAAAACGTAATTACAGAACTGGCACCTCAATACAAAATACTACCTACTATTCGACCAAATACTATAATACTACGGCATTAACTATGTTCTCTAAGTAATTGAAAGTATTCATTGTATTCAGTTCAGTGTGGCGTACCTGGGGGCCACATATTTTGGGGCGGCATTTTTTATATTTAGTTATAGTTGTAAAAAACAACTTGTTCACTTCACAAGTTTACTATTCGATTTCCACGAGCGGCAAAAGTTCTAGGTACGCCACTGATTCATTCAACGTTTTTTTTTATAAATTTTGCCCAAAAAATAAAAGTTTTAAATGATTAAAAAATCAGCTGATGTCTTACAAATAACCAGAACCAGAGAGTTTAATATGTAATGGAGTGGCTACTCTACGAACGTCAAATGTTGGAATTTTGTCGACGCCATATTAGTCACCAAAATACATGTGTTGCATATATGCTTCTGATGCCAGCGCCCTCTTACTCATTTTATGCATATTAAATTAAGAATGTGATTAATATGGCTGTCATTTGTTAATTCATAAGATACCCGTGTGGTGCGTTAGTGGTTATGTAAAAATTTAGGTATGGTTTATTTTTAGTGACCTCTCTATTCCATATTAAACTGTTTGCAAATAACGAATAGGCGCCAAACAAAATCGGCCGTTTGCTTCAAAATCCATGTGACCAATAGCAGTTATTACAACAAACAAGAGGTTCAACCGTCACTTCTATTAAATAATCATTTAAATCTAAATTTAGCATGTTTAGTATAGTCAACGTATTATGTCTACTAAAACATCTACTAGTATATTTACAGGAAACTTTCGACAAAAATTATTATGTTTTTGTGGCATGGATTTTAAATTTAAGAAATTATGTAATTCAATATAAAGCACGTGGCAGATGTTCGCTTATAGAAAATAAAGTATTTGAATTCAATCCTGCTGTAGACTGTAGAGCTTGCGATAGGAATTTCAACGGCCAAGGTCACGTTTAATCTACATCCTACTATATCCTAACGCCTAACCAATTTCAATCACTCATATACCAGCTCGTTATTGTTAATGCTTAATATGTACTAAGAACGTACGAACATCCATCTTGCAATGGTGTAAGTTATGGATGGTATTCCTTCATTTGTACATTCATCCGTTGTGCGCGTAAGGAAGTACCAGAGTGCAGTGCCGGCAGGTTAGATATTTGAGACCGGTTTCTATGGCAACCGGTTGCTCCTGCTCCAACTCTTTTGCAGCTGTAGTTTGTGGCATCCGGCACAGCACAAAATGCGCGAAAGCCACCACATTCCTGCGCCTGCGAAATTGTAACGACGTAGTTTCATTTCATCTGACCAAAATCACCGGATCCGCGCCGTCTACGTCTACCTGCTGGGCGTTTTGCAAACGCGAATTGCCCGTGCGCAAAGAAACAAAGATCTCCATATCGTATTTCATACGGGTATGAAAAGGAAAGAGTACAGTGTATACTATAATACTATACTAGAACATTATAAAGTAACTGCGTAGTATTGCAATTGCTACGCCTGCATGAAGGCACGATTTCTCTCTTTCGTTGCGACTGTACTGTTGGATAAAATGCTGAATGTAGCGATTTCCCGCCAGAACTTTTCCCCGCAATATGCAATACAAGCATATACGCAAAACAAAAAGAATACAATACGATAAACGTTTCGTACGCCTTGTGACTTTGACTGACTTGACAACTCACCAACCCCGCCATCAAACATCCAGCCAAACGACCGGATGTTTTAATTACGTTAGAGTACTTACTTACTCATACTGTTGTAGACCAAAGTACAGAGTTACCTACATGCACTCTCTGAGCTATGCAGTATATTCAGGGCCGGATTATGCCTATCGTAGGCCCTAGACACTTAACTGAAATTTTTATTGGTCACCAAAAAAAAGCTCTTAAAAGTAGTAAAATGCTATATCCGTGAACCCGGTGACCAAAAAAAGCTCTCAACTCCAATTATCTTTTTCATCTCATCAGTCTTCGTAGGCCCTCCAATTTTCATAGGCCCTATACACAGTGCCTATAGTGCCTAATACGGCCCTGTATGTATTACAACTTACAATACTACATTGAAACATTGTATGTTGTTGACTGTTGTTGTGTAGTAGAAAGTTGACGAATGACTGAATGTGCGCGCACCTTATACCTTATATCATGCACTCGAAATTATTAATGACTCGAAACTCGACTTTTTGCACATGCATAGGTGTAGTTTATAAACGTAAAATACTATGAGGCGGAATCAAAAAGTTTCTTTGTTTTTCTACAAAAAGAGAAAGAAGCGTGCACAAAACTTTGAAGCATATGTTTTCAACTTAATTAGTTAGTAATGAGAACTTATTAAATTTTTATAAAATTTAAAAACCAAATGAAGGTCAAAACGACTATAAATGTTAAAATGGTCAATAAAAATCCAAGCACTTTTAATTTTCCCCCATTTTCAAGTCGTGACTCGTGTTTCTTTCGAAATGATCCATTAAAATTTACGTTTTACAACCTATTGTGAACGTGATCCACATACACACACAAGTTTTGAAACGTTAAAGCAAAAGAGACGATAAAATGAGCAATAAAATCCGAAAATGCGCATATTCGTGTAAGTAATTCGTTTTCTTGTGCCCGTGCGCGGGAAAAACGTGATAGATGAATTTTTAGTTCAGTCTAATTTCATTTTGTTTAAGGTTCGAAGTAAATCCAAACTTACTAAACGAGGGTAAACATGTTTTTTGCAGCTTGGGCCATGTGTATTAAAAAAAAAAATATATATATATATATATATATATTTTTT